>JARRAA010004012.1:0-11757 GCA_030557295.1 Ecitodaemon sp. MM-2014
CAGAACCATGTAACGATCTCTAGTCATTGTCTAACCGCACTCGACCGATTGATCACACGACGCCGAACATCCTCGCGACCAGATTAGAATTGTGTTATTTACGTGTTGATTCGTTGTTCATGCGTACACGCAGTGTGTCCCGAGGAGCTCTTCAACGAGCTGTGCAAGTCGTGCGCCGCTCGGAAAATTAAGACACTCAAGGAAATCAATATCGCCTTCTTACCCTACGAGTCGCAGGTTTGCCAATTAGACAGCCCGGTAGTTTCTCCTCTGTCCCGTGCGTTCCCCGCATGCATACCTCGAGTAACATTGCACGTCACATGTGTCTCTAACGTTGTTTGTGTCCTACCGCATAGTCGTACTCGTCGGGAACGAAATAAAGAACGAAATGGGGGGCGTTTTCAGGTATTTTCCCTCGATTCGCCCGACACTTTCCAATGCAGTTATTCGCCGAGCTTCGCCGACGCGCGCAACGCGAACATGGAGCGCATGGCCGAGCAGATCGCGACGCTGTGCGCGACGTTGGGAGAGTACCCTTCGGTTAGATACCGGGCGTAAGTTTCGTCTTCGCAAATTTAGTGTCCATTGACTGATCGATCGTGTGTGTGTTCAGCGATTTCGAGAGGAACGTTGAGCTGGCCCAGCTGATCCAGCAGAAGCTCGACGCGTACAAGGCCGACGAGCCGACGATGGGCGAAGGGCCCGAGAAGGCGCGCTCGCAGTTGATCATCCTCGATCGCGGCTTCGACTGCATCTCGCCGCTCCTGCACGAGCTGACGTTCCAAGCCATGGCCTACGATCTCTTGCCCATCGAGAACGACGTCTACAAGTGCGTAACCTTGCCGATTGTCGTTCGTCGACGTTAATTCGCGTTGTTGCCCAGATACGACGGTCAGCAGGGCACGAAAGAAGTCCTCCTCGACGAGAACGACGAACTGTGGGTGGAGCTCCGCCATCAGCACATCGCCGTCGTGTCGCAGAGCGTCACCAAGAACCTGAAGAAGTTCACCGACTCGAAGCGCATGCCCGCCAGCGACAAGTCCTCCATGAAGGACCTCTCGCAGATGATCAAGAAGATGCCGCAGTACCAGAAGGAGCTGTCGAAGTACGCGACGCACCTGCATCTCGCCGAGGACTGCATGAAGGCGTATCAGGCGTACGTCGACAAGCTGTGCAAGGTCGAGCAGGACTTGGCGATGGGCACGGACGCCGACGGCGAGAAGATCAAGGACCACACCAAGTTCATCGTGAACGTGCTGCTCGACCCGAAGATCACCAACGAGTTCGACAAGATGCGCATCATCGCGCTGTACGCGCTCACCAAGAACGGCATCACCGAGGAGAACCTCTCCAAGTGGGTGTCGCACGCGCAGATCAAGGACAAGCAGACCATCGCCAACTTGCAGTATTTGGGCGTCAACGTGGTCACGGACGTAAGTTTCGGGTTATGCGATGGGGTTGTGTGGTATTTATGCGTGGGTTGGTTCTTGTTCAGGGCGGGAGTCGCAAGAAGCCCTACACCGTGCCGCGCAAGGAGCGCATCACCGAACAAACCTATCAGATGTCTCGCTGGACGCCGGTCATCAAGGATCTGATGGAGGACGCCATCGAGGATAAGCTCGATCAGCGACACTTTCCGTTCCTGGCGGGACGCACGCAGAGCTCGGGGTATCATGCGCCCACCAGGTACGCAATCGATAAATCGGGAGAGGAAGCGAATCGATGTTTGCATCTATGCGAATTGCAGCGCTCGATATGGCCATTGGCACAAGGACAAGGCGCAGCAGACGGTGAAGAACGTGCCGCGCCTCTTGGTCTTCATCGTCGGCGGCATGAGCTACTCCGAGATGCGCGCCGCCTACGAGGTGACGAACGCCGTCAAGAACTGGGAGGTCATCATCGGCTCCTCGCACATCCTCACGCCGGAGGGCTTCCTCAGCGACCTGCGCTCGCTGAAGACCGACCCTTAGAAGAAGAAGGTGCAATTCGACTTTTAACATACTCCATCAGACACGCGAACGACATCCGGGGGCGGCGGCGGGCGCGACCAACGCATGCGCATTCTTTCTCATCGATTCCATTCCAGCGTTATCCCGCACTCGCCGTTAGCTGACTGACTAACCTGTTGGTGGCTAGGGCGACTGCTTGATGCGCGATCTTTCCATCGTCTTTCGACGTGGGCACGTCTAACAATTCGCATTCGCGTCGGCGCTTCTGTCGCGCGCTCAAGCAGAAATCAAACCGAGAGTCACGTACCCGAGGAACGAGATGCCGACGGCGCCGGCGATTCGAGAATGCACTATATTATCCAACCAAAGTAACTTTCGTTTGTGTTTACTTTTTAGTTTAGTTTGTTTGGATTCTGTTCGCGTCACAATCTCGATAATCTCGCTTACGCTTTGTATTCACGATTAATCTACAGTTCGAACGATTCCAAACTGTTCTATTGTGCGTATGCTTGCACTGCCAGGCGTTAGGACGTAACGGACGCGAGAGATAGAAGGATACACACACTGTCACATTGCACCTTAAAGCACTTCGTTCAACGATTACCAGAAAAAGACAAGTTTGTAGAACGTAGATGAAGGAGCGCTTAGCGAGGGCCGTGAAGCCGACGACGGCGAACTAAAACGATTATTAACTATTAATACCCCCACACACACACATACACATGTTGTAAATGTAAAATTTGTGATTGATACTAACATTACTAACAATTACTATTATTAATTGAGAAATTGCGAAACTTTATTATCTAGCTCTTGAACGTACTATTCGACATACTAGCGATATCACACTTATTCACGTAGGGAGATACAGGCGTAGCATTTTCTCATCTTTACATGCAAGCATTTTCGATGTGTGAATTGTGAATATTAATGAATATTTAAACGCAGCATAAGCAATATATTATATGAGTATATCAAAGATTTTTCGAGGACGAGGAGGAGACGGAAAAACAGCTTGGAGAAGTCATTCAATCGGTGTGCTAAAGCATTCAAGTTCTAGCTAGTAAGATAAACAACGTTTAGTATTAGTTTATCGATGCGAGATGTGATCAGATATATGAAGAACTAAATAGCATTGTTATATTATATAGAAATATAATTGTAATTACTATTATGTTATATCTTTTAGCGACAATATGAAAGCGAGGCGTGCACGCCGTCGCGCAAATTTTTATTTACCAATGTTATTATTGATGCTGTTAATTTATTTGTTTTCTATCAATCTTGCGCTATTCGAGGAGAGTTATCGGTTTTGAAGAAAAAGTATTATGTTCGTTACGATATGGTTACAAAGTGACCGCTACTTGTATTAATATTTATTAGCGTAATGTCGCGTGAATTTGCGGAAGGTTATGACATAATTACAAATTACTAGTACATAATATAACGCATAGTTAATGTATATTAGTAGGTACATGCGACACATTCATTGGCAATGGAGAGTCACCAAACTGTCGCGGTCGGTTGTAACGTTTGGGACTTGGAGCGAGATGGACTTAGATTGCGAGCATATCGCGCGGGGGAACGCGAAAAGGGTTTGGTGACTGCTTCACGGCTAGATAAGAGAAGCGAAAGATAGTTCTATGCATTGCATTCATTGATGATTAAATATTAACATTACATAATTCTAATATGAGAAGCTGTCAGTCAATTTCGAGATGTTGATGAATAAAAGTAAAATATTATGAAATGCGCGTGCAAAAACGTTCACACGCCATCCCTTGTGGGGATCGAACCCACGACCTTTGGATTAGAAGTCCAACGCGCTATCCGCTGCGCCAAAGGGACATGTCTGGTGGGTGTGGTAGAAGGATTAGGCGACTAGCAGTTACATTTGTGAGTACAACTGTGACAATTTTGGCATGTCGTTATTTATGTTACGAGACTCTTTTTATTGGTTTTATGTTAATTACGGCTCTCTTTTGCAGAATATCCGTTTGAGAAGTTTTAATGCGAATTAGTTTGACAAAAATTTACGTCCCTTCAATGGAAATTGCGGGAAGAGAATATGATACAGATCCAGAGCTGAAGAATGCGTAGTTTCCAACGGGACTGTATCCAGGTCGTACCAATTTGAAGTATCGTTTATCGATATATCTGTAGCATCACTCAAATCGTCCGCAGTGTTGGTAAATGTCGTGGAAATCTTGGTGGTATGTTCGATAGTATTAGGGTCTACAATTAGACGGAAAGAATGCTTTAAATTGTCTTAATAGCTTCAACTAATTGTTGTACTATTTTCTTAACTTATCAGGATTTGGTCAAGTACTTTGCGAGATAACTCGATGCCAAACATTATAAAAATCGACCAATTCCGCAATTTGACTGCAATTTTCTAAGAAACTCGATGGCATTATAATATATAAGAATCACTTGAAGTTATATATAAAGGACGATAGATCACCTAAATTTGGCAGGTGAGGATAGTTAAAATTCCAATGTATTCCCTTTTCCTCCTTTTCTGCATGTTGTCCATTCTCTCCTACATCTTTACTTGGCGTCCCTCCTTTTTCGCCTGTACCTCCACCACCTTCATCTGCACCTGACCCCGAAGCCTCTGTAGTTATATTAGCATTTCTATCAGTACCAGGTCCTTCAGTATCATTGATCTCATCCCTGCGAGGGCGCGAAAGAATCAATCCACCCCGAGGACACTTCAGGCTCATGTTTCCCGCACAGTATGACGATTTATAATGTGGATCATCGTCGGTGAACATGTAGTATTGTGAAACCAACTTGTATCCAGCTGGAGATGTGTCGTTCGTGCTGAATTTATAAACGGCCAGCAAACCGAAGCCTAAAGTGTTCAAGACCACTAGGGTTGTTAAAACACCGGATATTAAAAGACGCCGTAGAGTAACGGAGGAGATCACGTGGGTTGTAGGTTCCATTTTTAATTTATTCAACTATGATTTCCTTCCTGATAAAATTTGGCAATATTTTCGTATTTATTCGAAATGTTTGATTTTAGTCATGACTTGATCAGGTATTCAATCGTTTGATTATGTCACAAGGTCATCACTATGACACAACGCAAACAGTTTTTATTGAAGTTATTGTTTCGCAATCCTTTGATAGAAATTGAACCTGGACGTGAGTTTAAGGACAGCCTGGCAATGAATTGGGGTTGATTTCGGATGTTTAAAGTGGTAAATTAAAAAAAAGTAAAACTAATTTAGCGTTGAATGTTATTGAAATTTATGACTCAAAAGCACGGTACTTATTTAGCTGTTAACACAATTTCACACTGCGCATACTTTAATACGATATGGTTAACAGCGATAGTAAGTGCAAAGCGATGCACGCTCAAAATTCTTAAAAACGCGATCGCCCAAAACTACGCCAAGGCCTCGATTGCGACACGCCGCTTTGACGTCGTTCATCAGCATCGAAACTTCAGTTCGCCGGCATAGACGGTCGAAATAATTAAAGTGCAGATATAAAATATGTAAGAAAAAAATGTTCGGACACCTTGACCGAGTGGCCAGCCAAGGCAAGTCAGCACGCGTTAACAACAACTCTCAGAGCCGGATTCGAATAATCAAAATTTCAGTCATTAATCGCCCCTCGTCTAGCAACTAGAACCCAACGCAATAAACTCGCGATAAAGGCAACTTAAAATTGCTATCATACCATAAGGCTGCGTCGACGGCGTTAAAATTGGATTATTTTTCATATTAAAGCCCACTCTGTCGTTGATACCTGTTGTTATAAATATGCGTGTTCATTCAATGCGCGTTTCATTCGATTTTACGCCGCTTTGATTTCACTAACGTTTAAGTTAACGTTTATTGTAAACTTTGGTAGTAAGTGCGTAAAGTGTGAAAATGTTTACTGACAACATCGACTTAGAGTTCTGCCTCAACCTAGTCATCAAGCTCTTCGTGCGGGTGGGTTATTAAATTATTTAATTCTCTCGAATATTCACAACTTAGCATTAGACTATAAGCAATTCAACAAGAACTTGAATTGCAAAGCCAGTTGTAAGTTTTTGTTCATTGGACTCGTTGTGAATAGTCTTAAACTAAATAAATACAGTTTATATCCTGAACATGACCTTGAATAATTAATATGTCTAGTCCCGAATCTAATAACATCTTCATGGATGAAAATTGCTTTCATCATTCCATAAAAACGGCGACTGTGCTTTTTGCGGTTTGTTTCAAATTCTAACGCTTGAGACAATTTTTCCATTAATTGTTGTAATAGTTGGGCGCACATAAGGTCACATTCATTTAACCATATATATATTAATGTCTCTTATTTTATTTGATCTCCCTGGTCTTTTGCAGATATTAATATAATACAGCATGCCCTGAAGACTACGAATCCAAAGAATTCCGTTTAAAAAATGTTGAGGTAGTTACATAAAAATTAGTTCGATTATTCGCGTCCATTCGCATTAGAAGATCATCAGCGTGTTTTGGAGCAGTCGCCATGGAGAAGAGACGCATCTCGCCCGCTTTATCGGGCATGGAAATCGACTCAGGCATTCGGACAGCAGGCGATCGCATTCGCACAAGCGCTGGGCGCAGGAACCCGAACCGCCCAGATCCAGGTGGTCGATGGCTGCAAAACGTAACAGGTCGTCATTAGCGACAAGCAAACAACGGGACCGGCTTAATTGGTATTTAATTGGTCTGCGGGCGCGATCTTAAACATATTGTGATTTGCGTTTTAAAGAGAAACGTTGATACTGTGTATCGAGTTTAGGCAAATTAATCAATAAAGCGTTTTAAGCATTTTGAAAAAACCTTAATGCAACGCGTATTATATATTACACGTGTTGCCAATTTGGCCATGCGTTGTTTTTCATTTGTTAAGTTCGCATTCTAATTATTCCGTTTGTTAGCCTGCTTCACCTGGGACCCCGAGTCGCAATGTCAATTGCAATTTAAGCCGTTTATTGCGTCTAATGCAATATTAGCATAAAAAAAGTCCCCTAGTCATAGCTTATGCTAATTAATTCAATGCAATTGACTGCGAAACATTGCAATTATTTATTGTTTGCAATGCACGCGAGTATTGAAAGGAATACGGAATGCTGAGTGCAACTTAAGTTGCCTACAGTCAAACATCGCGACAGGATTAAACATTAAAATTGATACAAAATTAACTATCTTCAAATAAACTAAACGTACAATATTAATTTCAAACAATAATTATAGTGTCGAATAGATTTCCGTTCCACGCATCTGTTTTGTGGTTTATTCCGAATTGCCTCTGGTCATCTGACTCTGACAAACATTGCCCACCCATAATTATCATTCGGACAGTTCAACAATTACAATGAACGTTCAAAAGTTCCATAAATATGTAGATGGAATTTCGCGCCAGATTGCGAATAAAATATTAACTGCACCGCGCTGTAAGATAAAATCACAATCGCAACCGCCGCAACCTCAATAACAATCACCGGCCCCGCCGTTCGGAGTCCTGGAAGCGTCGGCGGGTTGTAATTACTCTGTTAACTCGACCACGAACGCATACAATAATAAACACTTTGCCCGGCGCGGTATCACTGCAATCGTCGCATTCGCCACTGCACCCGTTGTTATCAGCGTGATTGAATGTTTGGCCGGACTTTGTCCCGCCGATTTAATTACACGCGCACCCGAATTGCTTTTGCGTAACCGATTCGAGAGCCAAACAAATTAGAACGAGTACGAACGTGGCAATTGATTATTATCCCGCGCACTCGACGCACGCGTCGCTACTATTTGCATTTTCCACATATTTTTGTATCAAAGTTTGGCGCAGTTCCCACGAAAATTTAACGCGGAGCAATTTCTGTTTACCGCAAAAGATAAAACAGCATATTATTAGACGTTGAAGGGAATATATATTATAATTGTGGATTTATATGCGTCGTCATGAAACCGGGTGTGTTGGGCGTCTGCCGAATTTTAAACTTGTCCGAAGGCGAGAAGGACAATAATCCCCGTGTGCGAAGCAAAACTTTTTGTTTTTGTTTCTCGTTTTCCGTTTGTTGTTTTGTGGCTTTCTTGGAGTTTCGAACTGTTGAACAGCATGAATAATATTGGGAGAAGATATTAATTCGTTTCACGCTTGTCTTCCAACCTCTTGTCAGGTGAGATGCACGTCACGTTGTTTATGAAACAATCGGAGCGTTTCGGATAACATCGGGAGCGTTTGGCCATCAGTAGTCCCTCCGTTGTACTCCGTTGTACAGTCAGATCATTCGCGGTACTGACATCGGATATTCATTCGTGTATGTTCGTAAGCACTCCCACCTTTGTCACGGATATTCAAATATTCAAATCTTAACGTTCAAATATTACATTTTACGCAATTTATAGACGCTTGATCGAATTTTTGAATGTTTGTGATGGTACCCGATGATGGTTCTTAATATAATTTGATTATAGATCACATTATCGCTCTCAAATACAGACATTTCGGTCGGTAGATGGCAATATCTTTGGTTTTAATTTTACCACATTTTCACTCTTGACATTCACCTAGACATAATAACAGCGAATAAAACAACATAAATCGCTACATATGAAATGAAGACATTATGAATTAAAGAGTGAAAGTGCACGCGCGCGTTGCATGAAATTTGTAAGAAAAACGACGCACTCATGCATGCCGTTCTTGTGCACGGCGCCAACAAATACGAATACGTACCGCATAAAGATTTCCCTCTGTGGCATTTCCAGTAGTACGGCACGACATACTCCAAGTACATGGGGCAGTTGGCGACGTCGTAGCAGATGTCGTGCATCTTGCAGCACCTGCGAGCACGCGACATTGATGGCATTACTCTCACTACCGAGCCTATTACTACATCGACATCGGCACGCTCACTCTTCACAATGTGCACTCCGTGCAATTCTCGAACGCGCCTTCCATTATTTACGTTTGCGCAATGTGAAAGTGCGAAAAAGAAGTCAGTGTACAACGGCGACGACATTGACATTGACAATACGTTGATGTAACTCGATACATTCGAACGATATGGAAAGATCGCGAGCGATACGTACCTATCGATGCCGTCGACAGGACGTCCCGATCCGAGAAAACCGCAATAACATCCGTATCCTTTGTAAATAAGCGGATCGCATCCCGTCGCGCAACTCACCATGTTGTACAATTGAACGACCCCACGCTTCGTCCTCTTTTTCTCCCTCCTAGTAGCCGAAAAACGAAAAATTATGTCGAAAATAGTTTTGAAATCAAAGCGAACAGAGCAAAGAGGAAGAGTTCCACAAACTTTGTATTCGGTGAAAGACTTCGAGTCGAAAGACTTGGACGTTTCTCGTCCTCGTGGGATGTCTCCGCCGCGCCCAGATCGTTTCCCTCGCTGCGTCCGCCGCCGTCGCCAAAGGGATCGTTGGCGTATCCCAGCCGCAACGTTGTCGTCGCGTTGTCAGTCACATGGGTACCATTCACCTCTTTTACACCGTTTACCCTTCGCACCCCGTCCCGCGTTCGGTTCGCGCGCTTCGCCGCGAAACTTTTTGCACCGTGCACTCTACTTTCATTGCTGGCGTTCGATTTCGCCAAGTGGCTGTCGGGAAGATCTTTATCGTAAAGTCTCTCGTGCTTGTGCGGTGCCTTCGGGTCCGCGACGCTGGCGGTCATCTTGTCGACGTCGACGATGTCCTGCCACGTGTGGGGCGCTTGGAGATTTTCCGGTCGTGAGTGCGGGTCTAATAATAGAAAGAAAATTGTAAAATAATTACGTTAGAGTAATGTTTCGGTGTTATAGTTTCAGCTGAATGTACTCGTATACACGTGGGACGTTCACATCCCGTGGGATTTGTCCTAAACGTACATTATATTAGTGCTGGGCTCGACCGAAACGATCGGGCTGTATTTATGTTGGCATGATGTATATTCAGTTTCACGATTTTAGTTTGCTGGGCGGTGAATGAAATATTTAAGAGCAATGAGTTGGGCATAATTTTCTATAAACAGATGTATTCGTTTGTGATTACATTTTGGTCGACACTTGCCGTGAGTTCATAATTATAATTCATGATGTGGCTTTCCCTATCCATCGAAAAGAACAGACTGAAATAGTACAATCACAGGTTTAGGTTTTTCCATGAACCGTTTTTATATTTTCTTTGTGCAACTCTCGAGACAAATTAATAATTATAAAATAACATGCCCGTGTTTCTCGTTGTTGTAATGTCTCTGAATATTTCCACTCTTGCAAGAAAAGAACTGTCTTACATTAAGATACATCTCAGACAGTTCAGTCAGATAATACCCCGAAATGTACAACGTACCTGAACATTAAAGTAATTCATTTAATGTGACATAATAAGCCGGATAATGTTATTTTATTGCGCATCACCTAGACACGAAAAGAAGTGAAAAGAAAATAATGTCATTATTTTAATCTACATAAATTTATAAGTTCCTTTATATATTAAAATATCAATATGCTGTATTCAATAAGTGCGTTAAGGGAGTTTTCAAGATTGACGAAGAAATAAATGCACGAAAATTGCAAATAAATTCAATGAAATAAAACACGCAGAAGGAGCAAATCGCAGAAAGAGAATAACCGGTCCGTAGAGAGGAAATATCAAATAAATTTATTCTTCCTCGCATAGAATGATAGAATGCCGTAATATTAAATCGCATTGTCTGAAATCGTCCGCTTTTATGACTACAAGATGCGCGTATAATACGCGCAGAAACACTCGCGATCCATTCGAATAACTAAACATTGTATGCGGCATGCGCATAACGGGAAATAATGAGAGTAAAAGTGTCGGAGATACGAGTAACACAAAGTTAATTAAATGGTAAGTTAGAGACCGTTTCCTTCCGGATTTTCACATATTCGTCTCCTTCCGAGAAGAGAATTTCAGAAGGCGTCCATGCAACATATGTAACCAACGCTGATCTCTTAAAAAGTTAAAATTTGCATCTCCTCTTGCATTTTCTCTTCGTTAGCAGTCATGAACGTCGGCGACATGGGCATGCGCTTGGTCGTGATAGATGCTCGTGCTGATTTTTCACTCGAATAAGGAAACGTTGCGCATTTGCACCAAGCGACGACGCTCATCTTTGTTTTCGAAGACGTTGCTCGCACCATCGGCCGAGATAAATTTCGCGGACGAGCAGTGTGGAAGCAAAGAGAGGAAGCTACTTTCATGGATGTCATTTGCACGACGACCTTTTAAATTTCTCACTTTTTGGAAAAGTTTCACTTGCGTGCGCGATGAGATTCGCGATCGGCACAAACGAAAATTTCTGCTCCGCTCCGTTCTGCGCGAATCGGCTGTGCAGGTAACAAACGACAAGAAAGCGAACTCGTGTGTAATCTCAATGGACTTTTGCTTTCGTTCGCTAACGATAAGGACTTTTGTTGTTAAACTCGAATTCGGCGTTTCCCTCGGATTTAATTACGTTTCCTTATTCTGACTTCCGACTACCGACAATTTCAACATCCCAAAATAGGTGATGAATCTAGACGAAATTAACATATCCTCTGGTCGTTAGTTAACTCGCACATTTGTTAACCCATTCTCTCATTCTTCTATTTTCTATATTTCTATTCTCCGATTGTTTTCGGTTTTGATTACATTTTGTTTTTGTTTTTCTTTTGTTGTCTTCGAGTTTGTTTTTACAGCTAGAGTGATAATAGTGAGAAATGCGCGATAAGTAATTACGAAAAACGTAGGAAACGTTTGTTAGACGAGTATAATTAAGAACTGTAGTCGTTTGGAGTAATGGTGGGAAGTGAGAAGTGCGAATAATTATA
>JARRAA010004028.1:0-14562 GCA_030557295.1 Ecitodaemon sp. MM-2014
TTTTTCCACAAATTCGTCAGCGTTCGCGGGACAATTGTTTGAGCGCATGAATAACCTTGAGCGCAAAACAAATATTAGAAGTAGCTTCGATTCTAAATATGTCGTGTTGGATAGCGGAAACATATAAAAACAACATTACCTCTTGACGGGATTTTCGCTTATTCGCGACTAATTAAAAATGCGCGTTGGCGCTGATTGCCCTGATCGCGGCCTAGGTGGCTTGACTAACTGTCTCATCTATTGATCTTTCTGTTTGTTCCGCGTTGGCCGTGACATTCGCTAAATATATCATTGACCTTTTGCCCGAAAAATCGTCGCCGAATTTTCGTCAAAATCGTTCGTGTTCGAGAAAAGTTGGATTGGAAAAAAGTTGTTTCTTACCTGGGGGCTCGTGGAGACGATGGATTTATCTTCGCTGCAGTTTCTGGCGGATCTTAAGCATTCGTGAATCGAATGCGTACTCCAAAACGAAAACTTAAAGACTAACGGTGCTGGCTAATAATTTAATTTACCGTTGCGCGCGTTTCTGGTCGCTCGCATTAGACTCGAATGTGTAGTGACGATTGACACCGGTGCAACTGAATGAATGACTCTTACTGATGCGCATGCATTAGCGAATTTGATTTCGAAGCTGGCCTGAGTCTGCGATTGTTCGCGCGAGCGGAGAGAGCGCACGCTGCTGGAAATCGACGCGTCCGTCGTACCGACACCGACTAAACCGACATCACACCTGAATCAAAACGCGAACGACGGCGGAGCATGTCCCATCGGGCCGGATTATGCCTTCCCAACCTTGAAGCGGCTTCTTCCACCTGCCCGCTTTCGGGTCCCCCTACTGCACGCGCTCTCCCCCGGCCGCCACGGCGCGCCGCAAGTACCGTTCGGGGCCGGAGCGCCGGATGCGACGGGCGTAAAACTTTTGCGCCCACCTCGCCTTCCGAGTGCCCAAATTGATTTCGCGTGCGCGCCGCGCGCCAGCGGGCGGCATCGCGAAGCTCGCGCGATCTACGCGGGCGCGAGCCCGTCGACAGTTTACAGCTAAATCGTCGCGCGTTGCACTTTCTTTTCGTGCGGTTTGCTGGCTTTTTTTTTTCAGTCGGCTTTCCTGCTCCACTTTGCGCGACAACGTTTGCACTTCGCGTCGGTCACGGACCAATAATTATAACACAAAGAATCGCGCTCAACCACATTAGCGGATGAAAAACGATGGCACATATCAAATTAACTTTTGTGCGCGACGGCTTTCTATTGTGACATGCCGGGCTTCGTGATAATGATGATGATTCGCTGAACGAAAGCGAGGAAAGTCACCGCGCGCGCCGGCTTCCACCGCGTTTCCAGTTACAGCACGCGCGCGTTGCGCGACTGTTGCGAACACAATTACATCCACAAATCGTTTTAAAGCTTTTATTATATCAATATTTGATAAAACGGTAACGAAACACACGCACCAGATGCATGTAATACAAGTCGGTAAAGTCAGTAATATCCGTAATTACGATACAGTTAATCGAAGTCCACTCGGATGCGGACGAGGCGATCGCTTTAGGCCCATGCCTAAAACGCATGCTGTCGGACATTCGCGCAATCGCCACATCGTTGCTTTTGCATAATTGATAAGTACGCTTATATTTGGAATACATTTTCATTGTGTACGGTATTTTTTTTTTCTTCTTTGGAATGTTTACATACTTTCATATCGAACTCCTGAATCGCCACGGCCTAAATACATTTACGCTATTAAATCTATCAGAATCTTGTCCTCGGCCGAGTCGGCCCCAATAATTTTAATGTTTATTAGTTATCCGCAATCAAACGTCGATAATACTGTCGTGCTTCTTGTTGTCCTGCCCGGAGTCCTTGAGTTTCTCTTGCATCTGTCGCAGCATGTCCTGCATGCGGCGAATTTCCTCGTCTTTCTCCAGCAGCAGCCGATCCGTCTCGGAAATGTCCGCGGCGTCGTACGGCAGGGAGTCGCGCTTGAGCTTGCCGCGCTCGCGGGACGCGTACTGGGAGATTTGCGATATGCACTGGGTGCGGAAGTTCTCGTAGTGCACGTCCTCGGTGACGTCCTTGAGGTCCTGCATGTGGGTGGAGATGAGCATGGTGCGAAGTTTGATAAAATCGCTGTGCTTCGGATTTTCCACTAGAACAAAGCGTCTCAGTTGCAGAGCCATCCGCATCGATACGAGTTATGACGAGAGACATACCATCGACTACGCCCCACGGATACTGCCGTCCCCTGATCTTTTTACCTGCCACCTCTATTGTGATGTCGCTGCCAACGACGGCGAAGGGAACGGCCGCTTTCATTTCGCGATCTTGCTGCTTGAAGGCCTCGTCTTCGTCGCTGTCGCAGTCGGGAAATTCGTAAATCTGATTTCATTGAAAATTAGAATTGGACGTTATTCTTAAACTGGTCGCTCATAAAGCCGCTTTGCAAGAGGTACCTGAATGTCATTGTCCTTGATGTCGTTCAGTATGTTCTTCTTCAATTTGGCGACTTCGCTGGCAGTGAGCGTGTCGGCTTTGGCAATAATGATCACGATATTTACTTTACGATGCAGCCTTTTCATTAACTCTAAGTCAACCTGCCGCAAGCTGCGAACAAAAGACATGCATGAATGACTGCGTAAAAACGGCGCGAAGGTTCTACCTGTGGCCCCACGACGGCACAAAGTACAAACAACAATGGACGCGATTGTCTTGTATGTTGCGCCGGTTCAGTCCGCTCTCGTCGGTGAAGTATTGCCGGAACTGGTCGTCGATGTAATTCGTGCACGCTTTCCAACTCTCCTCGCAATTTAACGCATCGCCGAAGCCCGGCGTGTCCACGATCGTCAATCTGAAACGGGCGGGCGGTAAAGAGAACGGCGAATCCCGGCGACGGCGCGCGTTACCTCAGCTTGACCCCGTGCTCCTCGATGTCCATCGTCTTCTTTTCGATGACCGTCGTCTTGGTGAGCCGCTCCCCGACGTCGGGGATGGTGCGCTCCTTGTAGAGATCGCCGAGGAACAAACTGTTGATGAGCGTCGACTTGCCCAGGCCGGACTCGCCGACGACCATCAGCGTGAAGTCGAATCCGCGCTTCACCGACTTGCGATGCACTTGGTCGGGCAGCGTGGCGAAGCCGATGTAGTCGCGGTCGTTTTTGTCTAAAACAGCGCGTCGCAGCGCTCGCGGAAAAGCCCCTTTGCGAAAATGCGCCGAACCTACTCACCGCCCATGTCCGCAGGTAGTGTTACTCAACAGCGAGGGTCCAGGAAGCCGTCGGAGGCACCACGCCGCTCGAAATACCGCCGGCGACGCGCGTAATGAGAGTTATAAATAAGCCGCGCGAACGAACTACGTGCGCTTGCAGGAGCGCTGGAAGTGTAAATAGAAGCGTGACTGCAGCTAGGCGCCCGGATGCCGAATGCCGATCAATATCATTGTGGCAGAAGTACGCGCGCAAGTGGGTGTTGTTCCCTGCTGCCCTTGCGCGGCGTCCCCCGGCTCTAGCACGACAAAAAGGGGACCGGCCGCACGATTCGTACGCTCATTGCGCTCATGTTTAATATTCACGAAGACACGAACGGATTTGTTCTGTCCGATTGAGATATTAGTTTCGACCACGAAATTGATTCGCTCCAATCGGCAGATACCACGAATTAGTCGGCGAATAATTATCAATGCCAATTAATTTCTCGGCAATTCCGATTTCGAAACTATCGCATGTCCACCGATAACCCCGATGAACGATAAACCATAATAAATCCGAGAAGGAATTCTGAAAAACGGCTTGATTGGTCAATTTATTTAACGAGGCCGATGCCGATCAAATCAAACTGTCACAACTTGAATTCTTCGTGGGACATTTTCACGTCGGAATGCGCGCCGGGTGCCTCACTCTTAATCGAACACCGTCCGATGGCAGAATGTTTTTCGCGTTCTTGCTCGTCGCACTTTCAGGCGCGATAAATGCATCCGCCGCGAGGAGAGACGCGTTTCTTTTAGATTACTTTAACGACAAGCCGTTCATGCTCACCATGAACGTTTGCTGGAAGCGCAGTGAGTGTTCGCTAATTGCCGGCACTTAACTTGAACTTGGACAAACGATTCGGATTGTTTGCAGGTGAAATTTCTAATTTTCTACACGCCGACATCGGCTCGTCGCACGCGAGACTAATCGCGATCTATCAGAATATCTCGTCGCCCGCACATTTTCTGACTCACCTCTCTACAAACAACTACTTTATCTTGGACCTTCGCGATAAGTGCGCATCGTCATGGCAGATAATGCAATACGTAAACATCAAACTATCATTATAGTGTTTGTTTTCTATTCGTGTGCGTTTTTCATTGGATTAATTTGCGCAGATCAACGATACATTAGCTTTCCGATTTCCACTCAAGTTTATGGTGCTTGTAGACGACGTGTTCGACGTCAAGTTGGCCGATGTCCTCGGCAATTACGCCATTCTGCCGAGCACAGAGTTAACCGTGGTCAAGGAAGCGGCCGGCACCGATAGCTTCGAATTGTGGCAGCCGTATAAAATCGACATGGACCATCCAATTAGTAAGTGCGCTCGCACGGCCGCCGCGTCCTCGTAAACAACAACAATTTCCATTCCAGTCTGGGAAAACTACGGCACTTGGAACGAAACCTTCGGCCTATGCAGCTACATAAACCGAACGGAAATTCAAACGCGTCGGCACGACTTCCAAGCGACGCCAATGAAAGTTGTTTTTTACATCGAGTTCGACGAGACCTGGAAGCACTTAGAAGATTTTAGGTTTGACCTAAATAGATTTCAATCATTTTCACGCTATCCTCTCGCTTTTTTTTATGCGAAGACGCCCGAGGATTGACACGTTCACCAAACAGAACTATGGCGCGATCAAAGCGCTGATGGAGTTTTGTAACATCTCGTACATCGTGGTCCCGGTGAAAATTTGGGGCTACTTCAACGACACAACCAAGACCTGGAACGGTCTCATTGATAAAGTAGCTAAACGAGAAGTGGTCATCGCGGGATCGTCGCCCTACTTCACGATAGAACGTTTCACCGTCGTGGACTTCATCAAAATGCAAAATCATTTAGAGATCAAGTTCATTTTGAAGAAACCGCCCCTTAGCTATATGTACAACGTCTACACGCTGCCCTTCCAGTCGAACGTCTGGAAAGCTCTGCTGGGCCTGATCCTTCTGTTCTTCGGGGCGACGTACATAACGTATAACTGGGAAACGAAGAAAGTCGAACCGATCAACGAAAGAGACGAATTCACCCCGAGCGACGTGTCCCTGATAATGTGCGAAGCTGTTTGTCAACAAGGTATCATCTATTTCCGATCGATTATTCGTCGAATAATTCAAGTATCGAAAACTCACGGCCACTTTCCAGGAAACACGATCGAAACAAAAACTGCTACATGCCGCACATTAGTGTTCTTCATGTACCTCTCGTTTTTCTTTCTCTACTCCTCGTATTCGGCGTACATTGTCGTGATATTACAATCGACGTACACCATTGCCGATTACCAAGAACTGCTCGACTCTAGCATCGGCGCGGGCGGCATGGAAACGACATATATGCGGGTATACCTTGCAGTAAGTGTAGAGTTTCATATTTTCCAACGATGGCTCGCCCAACAATGCGACAATGATGACACATGCAACAATGGTTATTGTTTGCACAACAAGCATGTATTGTGGGCGTTTGCAGGGATCCAAGAACGCGTTACAGCAGAAGTTATATAATAAGAAAATTGGTCCCAAAGGATTCTATGCTCTCGAGGATGGCATTCAGCGGGTTCAGAACGGTTTCTTCGCTTTCCACGCCGAAGTGGCAGCGAGTTATAATTATATTGCATCAACATTCACGGATTCCGATGTTTGCAATCTGCAAATCATGGAGGGCTTTTCTTCGGTGAGCAATAACGCAAACATAGTCGAGCACGTTTTACCTGTAGTGTAAATAAATCGCGCATACCCATAACCGAAAGTGATTCACAATTGAGGTTGAGGATAATTAAGTTAATTACAACTGTGAAGTGGAAAGTCGCTAAACTCGCAGTCGAATTATCGATTTTTCTAATTTTAACAGTACTTTATAGCGATTAGTAGTTTGCGAGTGCTGATACTCATGGCCAGGAAAGTTTGTAGCGATAAATATAGACCGTAATTGATTTTAAACAAGAATAAGTCATTTAGAATTCATTAAAACGTTCATTATTTGATACACTTGTCTTGCTATTGTGATAATATTTTTATGCATGCTTATTAAGATTGAATTAGACCGAAAGTTCAATGCTAGCAAGTCGAAATATTGGATATTTGAAAATCATGCTCGATTTTCCGTCGTGTTGGCCAATCCCTTGTTGCTAAAGCCAGTCGTTTTTGATTAGTACATGAAAGGATACACGAGCGTCCCGAAGAACTCCCCCTACAAGGAGATCTTCAAGGTGGGCCTGATGAAAATCGACGAGTACGGCATACAGAAGCGCAACTACATGCGATATGCGGAACAGCCCAAGTGTCACACCGGCGCAGGATCCTTCGACAGCGTAGGTATCAGAGACATGTACAACGCTCTCTTAATCCTTGCAGCCGGCATAGCCGTGGCCGTAGGCGTGTTCATCGTAGAATACCTGTTTCGCCATCGGCAAGCCTTGAGGCGGCGGCTGATAGTGAAACAGAGAGGACCCAAGCACGAAGGCGTTGGCACAAGCGTAAGCAACTGGTAATTCCGCTGATCCTGATCGTCGAAATGCAAAATGGCGGAGGAATTGAGAAACAATAACGTTCCGTTACGTAAATCTATATTACGCACGTGAAGTACAACAGTACTCTTTAGTAAAATACAATTGACAAATACTATTTAAAAGCACATTGAACACTTGTTTTTAAATTTGTCTACAACCGCCGGACGCGTCGCACCGTCCGGCGGACATCATTAACAATCGTACCAACAAACGCTAGGTATTTTTCTCGCTCACAAATTTAAGGTACCGAGTGACGTATTCGTAGTAAACACGAGTATATATTTATTAAAATCACATAAGAATGCATTTTGCTTACAACCGAAATTTATTGAATGGTTGCCGAATGAAAAAGTTTGTATAACGATTTGTATGGGTAAATGTGACTAGCGCGACTGTTACAATGCGTAATCGAATTGAGTATGCTCGGCACCTCTGTGTTGGCAACCGCGACAAAACTCCGTTGTGCTTGGCGATAACATCATTCAATAGAATTATTTACACTCCCGCGATGAGAAATTAATAAATCAATCGTTCGGGCAGACGATCATCAACATGGAGGTTCACAGGTTCACAACCTGCGGCCGATTTAGGATTTACTGCTTGGGCAATAGCCGATTGTGTAGACAGCAACGAAAAACATTCATAGATGATAGCGAATAACTCTCTCTCGGACAACCGCACAATAAATAACGTGTATCACAAGTGCAAAATATGCCGGCGTTTGATTCGCGCCTGGCCAAATGATGGCCAACGCGCTTTAATAATGTATATGAATAAATATTGTATACGAATCATTCGAGCGAGTTCGAATGGGCATCGACGAACGAAAAATTTCGAATGTGTTGATCCGCGTTCGCTTTTCAAAAATTGGTGTGGCGCTATTTTAGAATTTCACATGATTCCTACGTGTGTGTGTGTGAGTGACTGAACATCGCGGCGTCGCAGGTCTTCCACGCGGTTTTCCGAATTTCTCCGTCCTCCTGCGACGGCCCTAGAGACGGGGAATGATGATTGTCTTGAGATTGTATTTTCTAATTGGTATTATCCTGGGCGGAAGATATTGAGTCAGTCTTCGGAGCTTTTATCTTTGCTGGCGCCGGCTCGGCCGGCGGCGCATCGACCGTGCTCGTCGGGGTCGCTATTACACCATGGTTCGTACTCGGACAATTCTACAACATCAAAGATCGCAATTAGAGCGCGTTCGGACGCTGGACGGAGTGATGCGAGGAGCGTGAGCGGCGGATGGATGGTCTAGTCACATCGAGAACGTAAACATCGAGCTAGCGCTACCCTACTGGTGGACTAATAAGTAACATCGTTGGTTGGCAATAATAAAAAAAAAACGCTATCGCTGCGCTAACAACAGTGGCTATGAAATGAGGTAGTAATGATTATCGTTAAACCGAGCTTTGTATCAAGTTCGTTCGCCGCAGCTTACACGAGGCATCGCGATCGTGTTCGTGCCCCACCGCAAGACCGAACTTGATACAAAGCGTCAAGTATAAAAACTAGCTATAACTACCTGCGGTCACCCTCTACATTGGCGTTTACATGGCGCTTTAAGTCACACACTTAATTGAAAATTGTAAAACTCTAAGACAGTGTTCGTTTACGTGGTAACAAGATAGCATGTTTGCATTCGTTACAATGCCTGGCCGACAACTGCCTGCTTTTGGATCTAAAAACTTCCATTGGTAAAAACACACATATGGCTAATCATAGACAGAAGTACACACGTAGCTTCTCTTCGGTACCGAAGAGATTAGCAATAATTTTAGATTAATTAGTTAAAATTACACACAGATATTTGCACTTTTGCATTGCGTTCTTCCTACGACTTACTGCGACACTGCGAACAGACGCTATGGAGCGTCGCCAAAATGAAATTTCTCGCCTTTGTATAAACAATCAGAATATGTTATGGAGCGACAAGACAGAGCGCGCGTGTTGTTGATAACGCCTCAATGCGCGGCGGGAATGACGCGTGCGCGAGCGTGTGCGGATGCGAGCGGGGCGAAGATAAAACACTCACCTTAACTGTGACAGGCGGCGGGGCGATTTTCAAATGAACGCGCTTCGTGCAAAGCTCTTGGAGCACGCGAATCCCTGTCCAACATGAATGCGCGTTACGACAAACGGTGAATGCAGTCGGGCGGAGTTCGACGTACCTGATTCGCGATCGAGGTGATAGCGATTCTCCCAGGCATCGAACAGCCTGTTGTAGTATCTGACCGGAATAAATTCTAAATATTTATGCGTGTCCGGCGTGGGGAAGATGCGCTCGAACGCGCCCTGCACGACGATCTCGTCCTCGGCCTGCGTCAGGAAGCGCACGTCGTCCCCGGTGAGCTCGTCGAGGATGGTCGCGAGGTATTCGTCGCGCGTGTGCAACTGCGTGAAATAATTATGTTTATTAGCTTCGCTCGACGTTAAGGTCGTGGTGTAAATGCGCGGGTCGTAGCACGGCGGCGTCATCTCGCTGCAGCGCATCACTTTGGGCGGCAGGTGAAATTGAGCTACGTTGAAGAGGGTTTGAACTAATGGTCCCTTCACGTGCAGGTCTAATGGCGAGGAACTGTGAAGACTCGGCGAGATATTCACCTGCGAACAGTCCAACAAAGCGGCTGCGCTCACTCTTCCGATACGCCGGCGCGAACAGACTCGACGGACGTTACCTCTAACAGCCACGGTTTAAGCCTCTCGTCGAACAAAACATCGACGCCGAACAATTCATAACAGTTGTACCGATTGCTGACGTTCTCCGAACACAGTTGAGTGATGGGCGATTCGCCGCTGAGCATTGTTTTGATGACGAGTTCCTTGAGCGACTCCCACAGGAAGGACGTGTCGACGTGCCTGGCGCCCAGGTACTCCCACAGCTTCGTCAGCGTCCACTTGTGTCCTTGGCACGCGTTCGCGTCTTCGTTGGCAGTGTATTGGCTGGATAGTTTGTTAATACTATAGTTGGTCAAATGCATGAAGCGATCTTTGAGGTCCTTATCGTTATCACTATATTTTACTGAAAAGTGCAAAACGTTGATGAGCTGAGGAGCCGCCACAAAGAGCAAGAGCACTCACCACTTGCGAAACGAACTAATCCCTCGGGATACAAATAAATCCTCAGCGGGTTAAAGCTCGTCACCAGGACGTACAGCCGGAGATCGAATTTGCTGCCATTGATGAGGTACGGATCGGCGATGTATTTCTGCACTACTAGCGAGGTTTGCTTGGGCAACTGCGACCATTTGTTTATCACTTTGATGCCCACACCTCTCGCAGACGCGGGCGGCTTGATAATCCACTTTTCTCCAGCGCTCCCATCCTTGCACTCCCAGCACTGCTTCAATGACTTCAGGTCGCCGGGCAGTATGAAAGTTTGTGGTATGAAACCAAATCTGTCGATAAAAAACGAAATCATATTGGGGAACCTCGATTTTGGCTAGTGATATCGGTGCGATGATTAAAATACATTTTCTACATTAATTTCTGTCCCGGTCGATCATTCCTGCCCGGATAGGAATTAACGTGTAATTTTCTGCTGAATAAATATTATTATTATTATGATCGTCGCGGCCAGCCATGGAATGCCGCGGCCGCCTAGTTCTAGTGCGAGTTTTTGTTTTGTTCAGTTGTTATTATTGTTAAGGACGGCTAGATTCGACCCGTGCTGATATTGTTTACTTTATCTTGACTATCGCAGGCGGCGGTGACGAGAAATAGTATAAAAGCGAGCGACTGACTGCCGTGAGTTCAGTCTTGCCTTCAAAGTGAACCGCACCGTTCTTATTAAAATTATCTGTCCCCTGGTTGTAATTACAAGCACATTGGGTTGCCTAGAACGAATGTGGACGGACGAAATAAACGGCAACTCGAATTGGCAACGCGTTGAAAATTGATACGACCCAGCAAGCTCGACTTACTCTTTGGAACCGTAGCGGTGTATCAATCGTTGCACGTTCTTCCACAGTCGATCCTTGCGTCCCAGCTGAAACGTGCCCGCGAAGTGGTTGAGCTTCTGATTGTCCTTGAGCGTGCGGAACATGGGCGACTTCATGTGCTTGCCCCACGTGCCAGTCCAATCATTGGACTCTGCAACAGACGTGCAAATCGGGCATTGCACGTTATAGTAGTTCCGCATCAAGTCATACTTGCTTAGATTACCATAAAGGAACTGCGGGGTGCGGTATTTGCCTTCGTAGTCGCGCTCTTCGGGAACTGGACGGCGTCGCGGGAAACAGGAAACGTGAGTGGATTGGCGGAGAGAAAGCGAAACGAAAATGTGCACTTACTTCGCACCAGGCGGAAGCCGGTGTTGAGCAGCGTCTTGCGCACGATGATGGGCGTGATCGTGCTGAGCTTCCACTTGAGGTACCGCTTTCCCGGCGGCAGCTTGTTCGCCTTCGCGCTGTGCAGCGAGAAATCCAGATAAGGCGGAATGTGCGGGAAGAGGCTGAGCCTCATTGGCCATTCTGGTACTACGGTATTATCTAAATGTCGCCCAAAAACGAAGCACAATTAAGTCATGCATGACATTCACATCTCGTTGCGATTTATTGTCGAACTATTGTGGCGCGCGCGCGCGTGTGTGTGTGTGTGGGGAGGGGGTGTGTGTACCTTTGGCAGGCGAAGTGGGTGTCGCAGTCAACTCCGCGGGAATGTCTGACGACTCCTTTGGGGCAGTATCTTTAGTGGACAATTTCCTATGTGGGTATAATAAATCTTCTATTTCACTTTCCGTCGTACTGAAAACACATCATTACCACCTGGCGGATTAATATTTGAGCGGTAATTTCGTCGTCGACATTTGCAAGGACCGACCGTCCGGACACCTACCTATCGTCTACCATTAACACAGAATTTTTCTTCAGCGTGCGCAACTTCAGCTTGGGCCGCGCGCTCGTGTGCCGCGACTTGGTCTTGACGACGACCTTCGTGGAAGACTTCGGATCCTTCGATCGCAGCGACCGCCGCAAGTCCCCTGCCCCGTTCGGCGCGCTCCTGTACTTCTCGGCCCCGTCGATCTTGGGCTCGGCGACATTCTCGATGACGCGGATGTCCTCCAGATTCACGTTGGTCGTGAATCGGCGCGAGCACCGGTCGAGATTCTTAATCCGCGCCGGCGGACAGATGCCGTATCTCTGGTTGTGCAGGTCGCGCAGCTTCTCCCGCAGCAAGTCCAGCTCGTGCGTGTAGCGTTCGTGCACCGAGCCCGAGTCATAGCTCATGTTGAAGAAGGTGCACGTGTCCGGATTGGGCGCGTGCGTGTCGGGCACGCGCTCGTTGCTGAAGTAATTCTTGGAGTAGATGCTGCTCGGCCCCCCCGCGTGATGCGCCGGCGAACTGTGCGGCGAGTGCGCGTCGACGTGCTGCGGCAGGCCGCCGCCGGCGGGAGGGACGAGCCGCTTGTGCGCCTGTGGGGTGACGCTGTGCCGCTTCGCGACGCGCTCCGGGGGCGGGCTGCAGTCGCGGCTCAGCACGTAGGAGTTCTCCGAGTCGCGCGGTATCTTCGCATCGAGATAATCCGTCGCGGCTGACAATTTGCCATGCGTCAGATTCAGTTGGCAATTATTCGTGATGTACGTCGTCGGCAGCTCGCACAAGTTGCTACGCACGCGGTCGTAGCGGATGTCAAGGATGTCCTGGTCCAGATCGAAGTTCTCGTACTCGCACCGCCGGTCGTACTTCTTCGGCGTGAACGTCTTCATTTCCCGCCCCTTCTTGCGGCATGCCTCCTGCGTCTCGCTCTTCGTGCGCCGCCGCGGCGAGTCGCGGTCGCACGTGGGGCACCAGCTCATGTACGAGTACTTGCAGAGCTTATCTTGTGGAAGATCTACATTACATTCAGCCATGGTCCGTTTCGTTATGCCAGCGCCATGCATAACGTCTAATCTAAAACATGATTCTCCGCTTTAGCGTCTCGTCTCGTCGATGCATGCATTAAAGGTCGCTCTTCATGCTCTTAGCCCTACGCGCTCGAATGCGACGCGCAATGGTCACGCAGGCGGCAGGACTTCCGTCGATTGGCAATTTTGCGATTATTTAAACATAACCTTGCGAATGTTTAAAACTTTGAAGGGACGAATTTGAAACGCGGTCAAACTGAGCGACGCCGAAAAGTATCAAAGCCGAAACAATGGACGACCGCCCATCAATTCGAACGAGGCGAAACGTTCGAGCATGTTCGGACGCATCATGGGCGTCTTAAATGGGATTAGGAAAAAAAATTAAACATGGAGAAGCCAGATCGACGGGGCGCACCGCGGCGCACGCGGCGAAGCGGCGTTTCATCAATGAAATTTCAAACTTTCGTGCACGAAATTCACACTTACCGTCCGGCGGGACCCCGTCACACGCGAAGCACGCACATCGCGCGAATTTGCAAGTCGCGCGGGCCGCCCGCCGCGGAATTATCGACGAGCCTCGCTGCGGATAATCAGATCACAACACGCCAGCACCCAGCGGTGCACGAGTCGTGCGCGAACAAAAAACCGCGTGTAAAGATGACATCGAGCGTGCGGGGCCAAGCCATGCCAGTGCGGTGGTGTGCGGCGCGACTCGAGTGTCGCTCGCCTCGCCGACGGCGCTCTCATTGGAGCGTCTCACCGACGCGTCGCTCGCGATCGCAGCGCTTGGAAGGGGTGTCGACGCCGTGTGTCTGGGATTGCTACCGCCGGGGATGAGGAGCCATTTCTTCCGCAGCGCGCAGGACCGACAAACGCGCAGAGGACGCGAAAGCGCCCGACCGGCGGCGAGCGTCGCCGAGCGCGGTTCGAATCTCGTGCGCGCTCGACGTGCGCCGAGCGCGCTCGACGACCGCCTGGGACTCGCGGCACTTTTGTGAAGAACGAGGCGAACTACGAAGTAAGTGGCAGCTAGGTAGAAAGAGAGACGGGCGACGTTGGCGACGTCTCGCAGCCGTCGGCGCTGACTAGGAGAGGGCCAAGCGGCCTAGAGCAGACCGAATGGTATCGGGGGTAATGTCGAACAAAGGCGGCGAAGAACGCGCGAAGACGTCCGTCCGGGCAGGTAGCGCCGCGACCCAGCGCACGCACGGCCCGTGTGCTCCGACGAGAGCTCGGCGACTTCCAAACTTTTCTAGGTCGCGCTCGTCCGCGACGACCTCGATTGGCGCGCGCCGAGGGGCGCTCGCAGGCATTCGCGAGCGGCGCGAATCCGCGCGCGGAGGTCCGACGCGATGAGCGAGCGGTACGAGCGACGTAATCGAGCGACAAACTGCGCGCCGACGAATCAGCTGGTGCGCCGCTGACAGCGTCGAGCGACGGCCGGCCGTCGAAATCCGCACGCAGTTCACGGATTTCGCCATTCGCGCGCGCACGCCCGCCCGCCGCACGCACCGCCAGTCCGCCCGCACGCAGCACCCGCGCGCGCAATGCGCCGCCAGACGTTCGCGTAGAACAATTGCCCGAGTGGTGCTCTTGCGGCCCCGCCGAGCCGCGCCGCGCGCGAGATCGCATCACGTGAAGCGCACGTGTCGCGCGCGAATGATTTCCGCGAAACTCGCACGCGCGCACCGCTAATTTGGGGCCCAGCGCGCCTCGTTCCCTCGCCATCGATGTCTTCCATTCATGCGCGGACCTAGTCGCGCCGCAGCTGCCGCACCGCTTCCACGCTAGGTGAGTGTTGCGACGCCCGCCAACTGTAAATCTGTTATCTCTCGCCACGTCCGTCGCGCGCGCACCTGCGATCGGCCAAACAAAAACAACGCCGCGCCGCGCGCCGCCTGCCGATGCGTCGACGACGCCAAGAGCGCGCGGGCGGCCGGCCGTGGCGCGCGCGTCTCTTGGCGCCGGGGCCCG
>JARRAA010004065.1:0-14145 GCA_030557295.1 Ecitodaemon sp. MM-2014
AGACCGAGGACATACCCAAGCCCAAGTTCACCGGGACGCGCGCGTTCGAATTCGAAAACTGGTGCGAGAAGATCGAGGAGATGTTCAGCGACGCGCTGAATTGCATCAGGGACGTTAAGGACGTCATCCTCGCCGCGCAATCTCCCCGCTGGTACGACGAGATTCTCATCTTCAGGAGCAAGATGAAGGACATCGAGATCGTCATCGAGAATCTGGTCAACAGCGTCTTCGAGCAGATCCCCACGGTGGACGAAGGCGTGCAGGCTCTGGCCGCGTTCTACAACTATGCCCAGAGACCCACTCTGCGACCACTCTTCGAAAGGAAGACCATGTACGTTTACAACCTCTTCAAGGCCGAGATCCAAGACACCAAGGCCGATTTGATTGCCGAGAAGGAGGAGTATCCGCTGAACATGCCCTACTATGCCGGTAGAGCCATAATGGCGAATTTGAAGGGCAACCACTTGGAAGTGATGAAGAACGTTCTCAAAGACGCTCACTGGATGATCCCCTGCAGCATCGCCGACGAGGTGTTTCATCAATATGATAAATTAATGGCTGGCATCGACGAGTTCATCTTAGGCTGCTACAGGAAGTTTCAGGAGTCAATCGGGGACGACGTCCAGGGCAAATTGGACCGACCTTTGATGGTTAGAAGCACCACAAAACCAGGGTTGCTCGAGTGTAACCTAGATCCGTAAGTTTTTACAAAAATAATCTTCAAAAAGATAGTCAAGTAACATTTTCTTCAGATCCCTGATGAGTATGTACCACGAAATTCGCTTCTTTCATCTTCTGAAATACGAAACCCCGACGATCTGCGCCCAAGTCTTTAACAAATTCACGACGATCAAGTTCGTCTTCGAGAACGTGATACAAGTGGTCAAGGACTACAACAAGCTGCTCGCGGCGCTGTCGGACGACGAGCGCATTCTCTTCAAACAACTGATCACCAACGTGGAGAAGAAAATCGCCCCCGGCTTGTCCAAGCTGACGTGGATCAACGAGATCGTGGACTCGTACATCGCCGAGTGCAGCGCGTGCACCGCCGAGTTGCAGGACTTTGTCGACGATTACAAAACGTGCAACTTGGAAATCGTCGCGATTTGCGAGAAGATTTGCGACACCAACGTGGTCGCCATGCAAGCCAACTATCTCTACACCTTGGACGAACTCAAGGAGCACATGTCCACCTTTCTGGAAGATACCGTCGACCAATTTTTGGACTACATCAGGCTGATCCTGAACTACTTGATTATCGTGTACGAGGGTTTCGAGCAGCACATCCAAAGCATGTCCGATCAATGGATCAAGTACATCATGCGCTTCGATATTTTGCTCGAGGAGTCGTTGAAGATCTGCGTGAAAAACTCGATGGATCATGTATACGAGATGCTGCACGGCGATGGGATTATCGGACCGAATCCCGTTTTGAAACTGAACGCTTTGCTGAAGAATAACAGGGTAAGTGTAATAGATGACGGGCTATGATCCTTAGTCGTTCAGCAAAAGCGATTACTTTGAAACTTTTCCAGATCGTCTTCGATCCTTCTATAACAATGGTCGCTAATCATATGGCAAACGTCCTGGCGGAGATAACCATGGAGATGTACGCGGTGCCGAGGATTTGCGAAAAGTTTCACATTGAAAGCGCGGGCATCCATCCCTTTCATTACCTGCTCTCCGAGGATCAGGAGTGTAAAACGTTGCAATATATGGTTAACGACGGTGCGTCCCTACACATTCGATTATTTACATTTTTGCGTATAATTATAAACGTTGCAGAAGTGAAAGTGAACATTGAGAAGATTCAAGAGTACCTGAAAATGTGGGATCCGTTCAGAGACCTTTTCGAAGTCGACAAGGATAAGTTCATCGAAAGATACGAAGCGAACAATCCGGACGCCACCGATTTCGACGCGAACATCGCGCGTTACACGGAAATGGCGAACAATTGCCAAGTGATCGAAAACATTACGAACGTCTACTTCATCCTGATCGACTGCACCCTCTTGAAGAAAGCTATCATCGAGCATTGCTTCGAGTGGCAATTAAAATTTACCACGCTGTTGTTTAACAAGACTACGGATATGATTCTACACGTTTATGAGTATTGCGCCTACCATTCGGAGAAGTACGCCGAATTATTCCCGCATAATTTTTGAACCAAGGATTCTAATGATTTAAATTGTAGGATTGCTTACGTGCCTCAAAATCTGCAAGAAATGTCCAACGCTATCGACTATTACAATCGTCTGGCCGATGAAGTTCCAATGGAATCGGGGAAATTTCAGCCTATTTACGATCAATCCGATATCCTGGATAAATACGCATGCGAACTCGAACCGGACGTGAAGAAAAAGATGAAGAACATGCAGAACGAGTGGGAGACGTATCTGGGCGTTTTGGAGGAAGCGGATAAGATGATACAATTTACGAAGGTAGTTATTCCGTGTGACAAAGAAGTCAAGAAGCTTATCAGATAGCAAAAGGAAAACTACAAAACAAAACGACCAAATATTTTCCCTAGATCCTATTCCTAATCCTTTCTTTTTGTTCCTGTGGATATTATAGAACAGCTTCCGTAATAACCTCCTCGAAGAAGCGGAAGATATTAAGCGCGACGCCCAAGACTTGCTAGAATCGTTCATGACCGGCGGACCGTTTAGCCAGGACATCAGGTGTTCCGACGCTTTGGCATACCTGGCGAACGTTCGCCAAAGGATTGCCGATATCCGAAAGCGCGAATCCATCTGTAAAGCGAACCTGGGAATATTCGACTTGAGTCTTATCGATTCTCTGGATCTAATCGCGCTTGAGAAAGTGAGCATTTTTGCAAAAATATATCCTCAACCCCTTAACCATATTCCTTATCGGTCAAGCTTATCCTTAATTCCTTATCCTGACAGGAACTCGCCGTGTGCGAAATTGTATGGCAACTCACGGAAGAATGGGAGAAGGCATGGAACAATTATAAATCCGGCGAGTTTTGGACAATCAGAACGGAAGACATGGAAGAACAGGCTCAGACACTTTTCAGAAAGTTGACGAAACTTGCTAGGGAACTCAAGGAGAAAAAGTAATGAATCTAACTAGAAATGTTTGCTTTCTAATATTCTAAAACGGATGACTTTAGTTGGTCCATAGTGGAGTTTACTCGAAGCCGGGTAGACGCCTTCCGACGCACTCTACCCCTAATATCCGATTTGAAGAACTCTGCGATGCGTCCCAGACATTGGGACCGCGTGCGCGACGCGATGAAAGAGGACTTTGACCAGAACTCGCCCGCCTTCAACCTGGAGGCGATCATCTCGATGAACATGATCGACTACGCCGAAGAGATAAACGAGATCTCCAACGCGGCCACCATGGAGTTGCAAATCGAGAAGGGTCTTAAAGTGATTGCGGACACTTGGAAGTTTGTCATCATCGAGATGGCTCCGTACAAAACTTTCTACCGCATAAAGTCGGTGGACGACTGCTTCCAAATGTTGGAGGATAACATGATGCAGCTGTCGACGATGAAGAGCACCAGATTCGTGGAGCCCTTCGCCAAGGAAGTGGACATGTGGGAGCGCGCCCTCAGCTACATAATGGAATGCTTGGAAACTGGCCTGAACGTTCAGCGTCAATGGTTCTATCTGGAGAACATTTTCGGCGGCGAAGATATTCGCAAACAACTGCCGAAGGAAACGAAGGAATTCGACGGCTTGACCAACGAATGGAAGGAGATTTCGATAAGGATGGCGAACGCTAAGAACGCCCTCAAAGCGGTCAACTACCTGCCGTCTCCACAACTCCTCACGAAATTCAATAAAATGAACGACAAGCTGGAATCGATCCAAAGATCTCTGGAAGCATATCTGGAGAAGAAGAGGCACATCTTTCCAAGATTCTATTTTATATCCAACGACGACATGCTGGAGATTCTGGGCAACTCCAAGAAGCCCGAAGTGGTTCAACCGCATTTCAGGAAGCTGTTTGACAATCTCGTCAAATTAAAACTCCAACGGGTATGTGTCATTCAATAATTACGCCGGCCTGATATGAATTAAAACGTGCCGATTTCAGAATCCGGTCACGACTAAAATGGAAGCTCTCGGCATGTACTCTGATGACGGGGAGTACATGGAGTTCCCCAAACTTTTGGTGATCGAGGGTCAAGTGGAATCGTGGCTGTGCGACATTGAATCCATCATGAGGTACTGTTTGCGGACCGAATTTAAACCGTGCCGAGCAGCGTTAAAGAAGATGCTGAGCAAGAGAGATAAATGGTTGCTGGCCTACTGCGGGCAATTGTGCAATGCGTGCAGCCAGGTACTACCACAAAATCATTTTCAAAATACAGTCTAGATTAAATAATTGTTGTTTAGATGCAATGGACTACAGACTGCACCCGCGCCCTTGTCCACTGCAAAATAACCGAGAGCAAAAAGCCCTTGAAGCGCCTCCGCAAGAAGCAAAATCGCATCTTGCTCAAACTCTCCGAGCTCAGCCGCAAGGATCTCGTCAAGCTGCAGCGACTCAAGGCTAATGCCCTGATCACCATCGAAATTCATTCGAGGGATGTCATCGATCGAATGTACAAAGCTAGTAAGTAAAAGGAAAAATCATACTTACATTTTTAATTATTCCTTGCTTCAACCTTCCTTCCTTATAGACTGTATGGACACCGGAGCATTCGAATGGTTCTCCCAATTGCGCTTCTATTGGGACCGCGAAATCGACGACTGCGTCATTCGCCAGACCAACACGCATTTCCTCTACGGCTACGAATATAATGGAAACTCTGGCCGCCTAGTGATCACACCATTGACAGACCGTTGTTACATCACTCTAACAACCGCCCTGCATCTCTTCCGTGGCGGAAGCCCCAAGGGACCCGCTGGAACAGGCAAAACAGAAACCGTCAAAGATTTGGGCAAAGCGATGGGCATGTGGGTCATCGTCAATAACTGTTCGGAAGGCTTAGACTACAAGAGCATGGGTAAAGGATTCTCCGGACTGGCCCAAACTGGAGCCTGGGGTTGTTTCGACGAATTCAACCGGATCAACATCGAGGTGCTCTCCGTCGTCGCGCAGCAGATCATGTGCATCTTGGCAGCCGTATCTCAAAAGCTAAAGAGTTTCGTCTTCGAGGGAATTGAGATCAATCTAAAGCTGACCGTAGGGATATTCATCACGATGAATCCTGGATATGCGGGAAGGACTGAACTACCGGATAACTTGAAGTCAATGTTTCGTCCGATATCCATGATGGTCCCAGATACGGGCATCATTGCCGAGAACACTCTATTCTCCGACGGTTTTCAAAACGCCAGGATGCTAGCGAAGAAAGTGTTCACTCTCTATCAACTCTCCACAAGACAGTTGAGCAAACAGGACCATTACGATTTCGGCTTGAGATCCATGGTAGCTTTGCTGCGTTACGCCGGAAGGAAGCGCAGGCAATTCCCCAACGTCCCAGAAGACCAAATAGTCTACCTAGCCATGAAAGACATGAACATCGCCAGATTCACCTCGGACGACCTGCCCCTGTTCAACGGCATCATGAGCGACATCTTCCCAGGAGTTTCCCTGCCCGTGATCGAATATGAAGACATGTCCACCGCAATTAAGAAGGAGTTTGAAATCGCCGGTCTCCAGCCGATACAAAACGCGATAACCAAGGTGATCCAGTTGTACGAAACGAAAAACTCGAGACACTCGGTAATGATCCTAGGAAGGACTGGCACGGCCAAGACGGCGACGTGGAAAGGTCTCCGTGACTCCCTCAGCAGGCTCAAGAAGGAGGGCAAGGCTGGCTACAACACTGTGGTCGAATTTCCCATCAACCCCAAGGCGCTGAACTTGGCGGAACTCTATGGCGAATATAACTTGAGCACAGGGGAATGGACGGACGGAGTGATCAGCGCGACAATGAGGACAACTTGCGCGGACGAAAGCCCCGACGAGAAGTGGATACTCTTCGACGGGCCGGTGGACGCAGTCTGGATCGAGAACATGAACAGCGTGATGGACGACAATAAAATCCTGACGTTGATCAATAGCGATCGGATCACTATGCCGGAACAAGTGTCGCTGCTGTTTGAAGTTGGCGATCTCAGCGTTGCATCCCCGGCTACGGTGAGTCGATGCGGAATGGTCTACAACGACTACAAGGACTGGGGATGGCATCCGTTCGTCACGTCGTGGATTAAGAGGGTGGAGTCTAGAGGTGCCGAGTACCAAGCGATTGTGAGTAGAACATTTTTGCAACAGAACAAAGAACAATGTAATTTACTGTTTATGATACACTTTTAGATGAAGCAATACTTTAACTATTATCTGCAACCCCTCTTGGATTATAAACGCCTCAACTGCGAGGAGACCGTCCTTTGCACAGAATTGAATCTAATAGCGTCTATGTGCAGACTTCTCGACTTATTTGCAACGAAAGAAAATGGCATAGACGACGTAATGGAAGACCAGTTTGAAGACATGAGTAAAATTTGGTTCCTCTTCTGGTAGGTCTTCCTTGGATTACAATCATTTTTAATCTAACATAACTGGTGCCAAATTACCTGCAGCTTAATATGGTCCGTGTGTGCAACTGTCGACGACGCAGGGCGCAAGAAATTGGACACCTACATCCGGGAACGCGAGGGCGTCTTTCCACTCAAAGACACCATCTACGAGTACTACGTAGATGTGAAGAATAAATGTTTCATGCCCTGGGAGGAGAAGTTGAATATCGGTTGGAGATATGAAGACAAGTAAATGATGTTAGCTTGAAGTCGCGAAATCCTAACTCGTTCGCTCTTGTAGGGTGCCCTTTTATAAAATAACCGTACCCACCGTAGACACCATCAGATACGAATTCATCGTAAGCAACCTCCTTGGGAGGGGTCACCCCGTCTTGCTCACGGGACCCGTGGGAACGGGAAAGACATCGACGGCTTTTTCTGTCTTGAGCGGAGTGAACAAGGAGAAGTACATCGTGTTAAATGTGAACATGTCTGCGCAAACTTCATCCCTGAACGTCCAGGAAGCCATCGAGGGCCGTACCGAGAAACGCACGAAGAACTCGTACGCGCCACCAGCTGGAAAATTCATGATTGCCTTCCTCGACGACCTGAACATGCCGGCCAAGGAAACGTACGGGTCTCAACCTCCATTGGAGCTGTTGAGGCAATGGGTGGACTATGGCTTCTGGTACGATCGACAGAAGCAGTGGAGGAAATACATTCAGGTGATGATCGGTAAATATGTGCACTAAATTCATCTCATCTATTCCCTAAAATCTCTAGAACATGTTCATAATGGGTGCAATGGGTCCCCCCGGTGGTGGTCGCAACGTCATCTCCGAACGCTTCCAAAGCAAATTCAATGTGATTAACATGCCCTTCCCGGCGGAGCAAACGATCTGCCAGATTTTCGGAACCATGATCATGCAGCACCTCGGCGAGTTCTACGACGACGTCAAAGCCATCGCCAGAACCATAACCGAAGCTACGATTGATCTCTACTTTAACGTGGTGGCCAAAATGTTGCCCACGCCAACGAAGACCCATTATCTCTTCAACCTTCGAGACATCTCTCGAGTCTTCCAAGGCATGCTGCGGTCGCATAAAGACAACGGCAACAGCAAGACGTTCATCATCAAATTGTGGATCCACGAATGTTTCAGGGTGTTCTCAGACAGACTTATTGACGATAAGTGAGTACCATCGTTTTACCATTTTCTGAGCAATCAAGATAAATGAGTTGTTTGTAAACTTAGGGATCGCGATTGGTTCAAGGAGCAAATGAACGAGCAACTCGGCAAGTACTTTGAAATAACGTTGCATTCGATCTGCCCTAACCGCGAGATCCCACCGTTTGGGGACTTCATGCACCAATTTGGGCTGTACGAAGACCTCGTCGACTTGGACGCTATCCGCGCCCACATCGCCGGCCAGATGGAGGAATACAACGCGTCTCCTGGCGTGGTCAGGATGGATTTGGTCTTGTTCAAAGATGCGATCGAGCACATCTGCAAAATAGTGCGAGTGGTGTCCCAACCTCGAGGAAACATGCTCCTAATAGGCATAGGAGGTAGTGGTCGACAGTCTGTCTCCCGCATTGGAGCGTACATGGCTGAACTGAACACATTTCAAATAAGCGTGACAAGATCCTACAAAGTTCCCGAATTCAAGGAGGATTTGAAGAAACTCAATAGTCTTACCGGTGTGGATGCTAAAGGAACTTCGTTCCTCTTCACCGACACCCAGGTGATGGACGAAAGCTTCCTGGAGATCATCAACAACATGCTGAGCAGCGGCGAAGTCGCCAATCTCTACAAGCCGGACGAGTTTGAAGACATTAAGTCGAAACTGTACAACGCCATTGTCAAGAACAACATATCCCAAACCAACGAAGAAATATACTTGTTTTTCATCCATCGAGTGCGTGCGCATCTCCACATAATTCTTTGCATGAGCCCCATCGGGGACGCCTTCAGAAACAGACTGCGACAATATCCCGCTCTGGTGAACTGCACAACGATCGACTGGTTCTGTGACTGGCCGAAACCAGCACTCCTCGAAGTAGCCAATAAGTACATAGCGGGGGTGAACTTCGTGGAAACCATCACCGGAGAAGAAGGTCTAACACGTCGAGAGTCACTTATTCTAAGTAGTCAGGAACGCCTCCAAATGGCAGTAGCCGGCATCTTCGCCACCGTCCACAGCAACGTCGCCTACTACGCGAAACGCATGGCGGAAGAGCTAAAACGTCACAGTTACGTCACCCCAGTCAACTATATAGAACTGGTGGGAGGGTACAAGCGGATGCTGGATAGCAAACGAGTAGAAACATCCACGCAAGCCAACAAGCTGCGCAGCGGATTGTGGAAGATAGAAGATTGCAGATCTAAAGTGGAGACCATGTCCGTCGAACTCGCGGACGCCCAGGTGAAGGTGAACGAGTTCCAAGAGGAGTGCGACGAGTACATGGTGAAAATCTCCATTCAACAAAAGGACGCGGACGAACAAGCTAAACAAGTTCATGCGACCAGTGTCAAGATAGGCGAGGAGGAAGTTGTCTGCAAGAAACTGGCGGACGTGGCGCAGGCCGACTTGGACGAAGCCATGCCAGCTTTGAACGAAGCCATCAAGGCTTTGGATGCTCTCAACAAGAAAGACATCAGCGAAATGAAGTCCTATTCGAAGCCGCCTCAAAAGGTCGAGATGGTCATGGAGGCGGTGATGATCCTGAAGCAGGTGGATCCGACGTGGACCGAAGCCAAGAAGCAACTCGGCGAGCAGAAATTCCTCGACGACTTGCGCGACTTCGACAAGAATCATATCAGCGAGAAAACCCTAAAGAAGATCGCGAACTATACAGGCAACGAGGAATTCGTGCCCGAGAAGATTGGCACGGTGTCGCTGGCAGCTAAATCGTTGTGCATGTGGGTGATTGCGATTGAGAAGTACGCCAAGGTTTGGAAATACGTTGCTCCCAAGCAAGCTAAACTAGACGACGCCCTGGCATCGCTGGAGGAGAAGCAGAAACTGCTCGCTGCAGCCAAAGCTAAGCTGGACGAACTTAATCAGATGCTGGCCAGACTACAAGCTGAGTACGAAGAGAAGCTTGCCCAGAAAGAGGAGTTGAATAGACGGGCTGAACAGCTACGCATTCAACTTGAGCGGGCTTCCCTTCTGGTAGAAAACTTGGCCGGAGAGAAAATCCGATGGGAAAACACCGTCTCTTCCCTTGACGTCATCTTCAACGCCCTGCCAGGGGATTGTCTACTGGCAACAGCCTTCATTTCCTATCTGGGACCATTCATCTCGGAATACCGAGAGCTGATGATCACCAACTGGCTGGAACAGGTCATCGAAGACGAGGTTCCCGCCTCCGAAGATTTCAACTTCATCAAATTCCTCGCCGACCCAACGACGATCAGAGAATGGAACATACAAGGCCTGCCGTCTGACGAATTCAGTACGGAGAACGGCATAATTATAACCAGAGGAGCCAGATGGCCGTTGGTGATAGATCCTCAGTGCCAGGCAGCGAAATGGATAAAAGCCATGGAGGAAGAGAAAGATCTCAAGGTTATTGATTTCGGCATGCCTGATTTTATGAAGGTCGTCGAAAACGCTGTCCTCTTTGGACTGCCCGTTCTATTACAAAATATCGCGGAAACAATGGATCCATCGTTGAATCCAATCTTGGACAAAGCTGTGGTTAAACAGGGCGGTATGGATCTGATCAAACTGGACGACAAAATGGTGTCGTACGATTGGAACTTTAGGTTTTTCATCACGACGAAATTGAACAATCCGCACTACCCACCTGAGATATCGACGAAGACCACCTTGGTCAACTTTGCCATCAAGCAGCAGGGTCTGGAAGCTCAGCTCCTCGGAATCATCGTGCGCAAGGAACGTCCGCAACTGGAAGAACAAAAAGACGAGATGGTTACTACAATCGCAAAGGGCAAACGCACACTGGTTGATTTGGAAAATGAACTGCTCAGACTGCTCAACGAAGCTAGAGGGTCTTTGTTGGAAGATGCCGAGTTATTTAACACTCTGCAAATATCCAAGCAAACGTCAATAGCTGTCCAAAAGAGCTTGGAGATATCCGAGACCACCGAAGTGGAGATTGATCAAGCGCGCGAAGGATACCGCGCATGCGCCGAACGTGCGTCCATCTTATTCTTTGTCCTGAACGACATGGGCAAGATTGATCCGATGTATCAATTTGCCCTCGACGCCTACACCTATCTCTTTACCCAGAGCATCGAACGCAGTCCCAAGAGTCAAAGCCTAACGGAACGCATCGAGCTTCTCAACGACTACCACACCTACGCAGTGTATAAAAACACGTGCAGGGCCATCTTCGAGCAACACAAACTGCTGTTCAGTTTTCACATGTGCATCAAGATATTGGAAGGACAGGGAAAAGTGGTCCCAGTCGAATACAACTTTCTCCTCCGAGGCGGGGTGGTCTTAGACAGGACGAACCAAATTGACAATCCGTGTCCTTGGCTGAACGACGTGTGTTGGGATAACATAACGGAACTGGACAAGATAACTGGCTTCCATGGCGTTGCGAGCACCTTTGAGCAATATCCCAAGGACTGGTACCAATGGTACATTCACACCGAACCCGAAACTCAAAGCTTGATCGGAGAATGGGACGAAATTTGCAGCGAATTCCAAAAGATGCTCTTTGTAAGATCCCTGAGACAGGATAGAATATCCTTCTGCGTGTCCTCCTTCATCGTTAACCAGCTAGGTGGTAGATTTGTCGAGCCTCCAGTGCTCGATATCAAGGCAGTGCTGAACGAATCAATACCCCAAACGCCGTTGATCTTTGTGCTATCCCCTGGCGTGGATCCAACTAATGCATTGGTGCAATTGGCGGAATCTGCTAAAATGAGCGCCAAGTTCCACGCACTGAGTTTGGGCCAGGGACAGGCTCCCATAGCCACTAAGCTGTTAAGCGTGGGCGCGAGTGCAGGTCACTGGGTCTTCCTAGCCAACTGTCATTTGTCTCTGAGTTGGATGCCGAAGCTGGATAAAATCGTGGAAACCCTACAAACAGGAAAGGTCAATCCCAAATTCCGTTTGTGGTTGAGCTCCAGCCCCAATCCCGAATTCCCCATATCCATTCTACAGTCTGGCATCAAGATGACAACGGAACCTCCTCGAGGCATCAAGGCTAACCTCAAGCGACTTTACCAACTGATCACCGACGAACAATTCAACATCTGCCAAGCGAAGGAGAAATACAAGAAGCTCCTCTTCTCGCTGTGCTTCTTTCACGCAGTGCTGATCGAACGCAAAAAGTTCCAACAACTTGGCTGGAACGTGGTCTACAGCTTCAACGATTCGGACTTTGAAGTGTCCGAAAACTTGCTGACAATCTACTTGGACGAATATCAGCAGACACCGTGGGACGCCTTGAAATACCTGATCGCAGGAGTGAACTACGGTGGCCACGTTACGGACGACTGGGACAGACGTCTTCTGATAACCTACATCAATCACTACTTCTGCGACGAAGCGATATCCTCGGCCCTCTACCGCCTGAGTTCTCTGGGGACCTACTACATCCCCAGAGATGGCTCCCTGCAGTCCTATCAGGACTACATCATGTTATTGCCCAACGTAGACAGGCCGGAAGCGTTCGGCCAACACCCTAACGCAGACATCACATCGCTGATATCGGAATCGCGCATGATGTTCGAAACTCTGATGTCGCTCCAAGTCCAGGCAGCTGGCAGCGAGGAGGAAAGCAAGGAAGACAAAGTAATGCAATTGTCCAGCGAGGTATTGATGAAGGTTCCCGATCCGATCGACTACGAAACCACCGAAAAGCTGATCGGAGCGGACAAGTCTCCCCTGGACGTGGTTCTGCTCCAGGAGATTTCTCGCTACAACAGATTGCTGATCGCAATGAAGCTATCCCTAGAAGAACTACAGAAGGGCATCCAAGGCCTGGTCGTAATGTCAACGGAGCTCGAAGACATCTTCACGTGCTTTTTCGAGGGCAGGGTGCCAGCAACCTGGCAAAATGCGTACAGTTCGCTGAAACTACTAGGATCGTGGACGCGCGATCTGATTCTCCGCGTGGAGCATTTCTCCAAGTGGGCAGAGACGACTCACCCGCCTCTACACTTTTGGCTGGGCGCCTTCACCTTCCCCACGGGATTCCTCACGGCCGTTTTACAGGTAACCCCTCTCCCTCATGTACAATGTTTCGCACATTCTGTAACTGTATTTCAGACCTCAGCGCGCGCTCTAGAAGTCCCCATCGACACACTCGGTTGGGAGTTCATCGTGTCAGTGCTGGACGACAATATGGTCCAAATCAAACCCGAAGCGGGCGTGTATTGCAGAGGCATCTATCTGGAGGGCGCAGGCTGGGACAAGAAGAACGCCTGTCTGATCGAACCCCAGCCCATGCAACTGGTGACCCCTCTGCCGCTGATCAACTTTAAGCCGGTGGAGTCTCTGAAGAAGCGCACTCGCGGCCTCTACGAAGCACCCTGCTACTACTACCCCATCCGCGCTGGCACGCAAGGCAAGCCGGCATTCGTTGTCGCCGTAGACCTCAAGTCCGGTCTGGAGACCTCCGACTATTGGGTCAAGCGAGGAACAGCTCTACTTCTAAGCCTGGCGACTTAATCGAATCTTACACTTTATTGTATATTTATACATTTATACCGCGTTATTATTATCACAATTTAATATATGACATAGATAACCCTGAAGATATCCTAATTGTAAAATGACGATGCCCCCCAATCAATAGCTGAAGCCAACACACCCTCCGGTATTAAAATATTCAATAATCCAAACGCCACCGTTTCTCGTATCGATATCTATATTTACACTTTTCAATAATTAAACGTGTTCATTGTCAGCCACATTGAGGTCAGCGTCACGCGTCCTAACACGTGACTACCACCTAACCTCCTTGACGCAGGTGTAGGATATATCACAAGAATCACATTCGTGGCCGCCAACCACTGGGTTTCGCAGCAAGCAGACTCATCTCCTTCTCGTGAGACAACTTCAAACTCTTGAAGAGCGAATCCAACGTCCTCAATTCCCCATTAGCTCTAGCATCATCTGCGCTCGTTTTATCGCCGAAATACGCAGTCGTTTGAAACTTTCTATTACGATTGACATCCTCCGATCTTGGCTTCTTAACAATTATCGGATCCAGCACCAGGTAAGTCTTTGTCCTGATCAAGAACTTCCCGTTCAGGGACTTAGCTCGTTTGGGCTTCACTGTCGTCGAGATGGTTTTAGCACTCAGAGGTTTCAATTTCACAATGTTAGCACCTGCCTGGTTAGGACCAGACCTCACTCCTACTTGAATTGGTTGCCTCCTTGGAGCTATCCGAATATCTCCATCCGATTTGCTTTGTTTGTGTTTAATTCTCGGAACTTTCGCCTTAGTTGACCCAGGTCTAGTTTTTTGCCCTAAAGGTCGTTTACTCGTCCGCGTCGTAATTTCCGGCAACGCGGTAACTTTATGCCTGATATTACTCTTGACATTCGCGAGCGCAATGAACTGATTGCCAGCCCTGTCGCCGGGTGCATCTCGCTTGGTTCTCGCCTTCTTGGACATCTATGCGCGCATCGCGTGCGGCGTCCTGCC
>JARRAA010004071.1:0-18632 GCA_030557295.1 Ecitodaemon sp. MM-2014
CGGCTTCACAGTCGCGCATAATAATGCGCGATCTTCAGATTCAGGTAGTATTTTCTGGAACCCGAAAATAAGTTGACATCTCAGACTTGGCCAGACTTGGCTAAACTACCCAAAGTGTGCAGCACCTTATACAGAGAGACATGGCACTATAAGTAAATTTACTTTGTATTATCGACTGTAAAGACAAGCACGCAATGCAAATGCGTTATAAATTGTCGAGAAAATGTTTCGTTTTTTCCTCAAGCTCTGACGCGCATCGCAATCGCTCGCATCGGATCGATTCGAATGGTGCAATAAAAAACAAGCTCTTGCATTACTTCCCCGCGAGTCGAACTGGCGAAACGAAACGCGATTGTGCCACAAGGCACTTATTTATTAAATCAATATCCGTATCGCCGGCGCGCATCGGCGCTGCTTTTATCTACGAAATTCGCCGCAACTTCGTTCACACCTTTATTGCACTTTGGGCGCACTTTCGACTTTCGTTTTATTGATAATCGCCATGCTAGTTGCGCGGCGCTGTTAGTCCTTCGCTAAGTGGCGAGATGCGTGATACGTCCCCGTTCCGCGGCGAAATCGGCGAAACGTTTGAATAAATTATGCCTGTTTGCGGTCGAATCACAGCGTGTTTAGGTATTAATAACGTCGCGAGAAATCCCGACCGATTCTGTGCGGGAGACGCGCGTCCTGCAGGCGGCGGAGTGGCTCTCGTGCAGTCTGGGCTTTTGTCTTTCGCACCCTTCTAAGATAGGGGCGAGACGCCTGCGCGCGCGCCGCGCGGAGGAAGCCACTTCGTCATTAGGAAACCGGCGACCTGCGTGTCGTGCGCCCTTGAAAACTGCACGAAAAACACCCCGGAGATTTCGCGGGGAGCGAAGAAAGCGACTTTTATGTTTTCCGTGTTTTTATGCCACATACAACACACCAGCACCGCTCTCCGGACTCATCGTCGAGCTATTTGTCTGAACGTCGAATGTCTGTCGGCGGCAACTCTTCTTCCGCTGGGAAGCGCGCGCATGAGAAAATCGCGCTTTAAAGGAAAGGAAGCGGGCCGTAATGAGGAAGCGCGATTATAAAAAGAGCGCGCGCTCGCGACTTAGATAAGATACCGGACAAGTTAATCATGTTCGGCGCGCGGCGCGGCCCGCGCATTGTGTCGCGGGGCGCCCAATTGCTTCGCGCACAACGTTCGCCTCTTTAAAGAGGCCAAATCGCGGCCGAACGCAAAGTGCACCATCGCGACATTTAGTTCCCCCCTCGGTGCTAAATGCACAAACTTCCTCCTCGTCGCTTCTCTCAACGCGGCGGGCCGACAAGCTAACAGATAGGTGATTAAATCGCGCGCGTCATCAATTCGAGTCCATAATGAAAAGAATCATGTTTTTTGGGCTCTGGAACGCCCCAGATCTGCCAAAACTAATGAGCAATTAGTAAAAATCCGCCAATCTCCCCAATTCTCGCGTCGGAATTCGGGCGCCGAATTTAAACTTGCGGAGCGATTAATTACGCTGCCAAAATTAAGGGTAATAATGACCGCAATTGGCGACGCAAAAAGTGATCATAACCTCGCACTTCGGACTTTTTACGAACGAAGACGAAATGGTAAGCGACAATGCAAACGCGCACCCAGACCGGATGCATTCACTTACGGCCGATGTAAGCAATGTGACGCTAAGTCATCACTTAAACGACTAATTAGATCATAACGCGTACGCTATTTACGACGTGGCTTTATCATGTCACATTTGTCAACACGACAAGGACGACGCGAGTCGTTACATTTATTGAATTGTTAACGAAACTTCTTGCCGCCGCGAGATATAAATAAACACCTCCGCGTAAAGCTAACAGTTGCGTTTAAAATTGCGGCTCACATAATTAGACATGCGTCCGGAACAAAAGTCCCAGCCGAACTGCGCTTATAAAAACCATATGGTGCCGCTGGCCAGGGCGACATATGCGCATTTCCTTAGTCTCGTGCGTTCGCTTCCGACGCGGCGCGCGGACCGAAAAAAGTGAGTTCCATAGTGTTCAGGTGCGTTCGCCGGCGACGGCTAAGATCGCGAGATGCGTTTCCGGCACTGGTCAGCGCCTCGTCAAAAAAGTAGATCGGCGGGCGATGCGTGCGCGCGCCCGGCCGGTAGTAACTTCCGCTCCGAGGCAGCCATGCGAGCCGAACGCCACCGCAAGCGCTCCGACGCAGTCCGAAAGGAACTTTATTGTTTCCCACACATACCACGGCCACGGTGCGATACTCTTAATGAATAAGATTAACATATTGTCCGTAATGTCGGTCGTGCCGCGTTCTTCCGTCGCGTCGCGTCTGTCGCGCCGGCGATAAACATAAAGGAGTGTATCCGCTGTGGGAATTTTCGCATTCGAGAAAAAAATATATATATTAAAGGGGAAGAAAACTGTTTTTACCTGAAAGACGTTATTTTGTGGAATTCGGCTCGAATTTTTCGCATTGAAGATTCGGACGACCGAATAATGGCAATGGACAGCGTCCCCTAAGAAGCGCACCTTTCCCACGATATAAGATGCAGCGGGAAGACGGAGACTCCGTTTCTTGAAGTAGGTACGCACGCATCTTAAAAGCTGAGGGTACCGAATGCAAATTGTGTTCCTTCAGACCCCTTCTTCCATTGTTACCAAACTTCGTCTGACTTGGCGGTTTGGTCGTGCGAAATAATTTAAAACAAAAGACGATTCCGTTGCTTCCAGTGTCTTGACGAGGCAGGAGCAAACTCAATGATTGCGTGCGACGTAATTTAAAACTTGTAGGTGTAGTTGGCGCTGCTTTAGTGAAGTGTCGGCGATGTTGATAAGTGCGATAAGTGAGTTTGTTTGCGTGCATACGCAATGCGAATCGAACGAAACGTACGCCCCGCGATAAGAGTCTAATTTCATTTCGACGATAAGACAATGCGCGCTGGAATTACCGACAGATGGTAATATATTGGTGAGAATTACACTTTTCTACGAGCGCGCTCAAGTGTGGCCATATGGCGGCGGACAATAAATGTTTTCGGAACGGAAAAAAATTGTGGGCCGTAGACAAATATGCTTATCTAATTGGAATGGTTTTGAGCCTTGGCGTGACTCTTATTTAGCTGTATTTTGCAACTAGAGCGAGGGTGGCGAGTTAATTAGACGGCTAATTTCACTTTGTGTAATGCGCCGGCGGCGCGCCGTCATCTCTTCCGTCTTGAAGTTCTCTCGTTTGCGAATTTAAAAGTTAAAAGAAGCAGCTTCCTTTTTGAAGGGCTAGGGTTGCCGCGGTAATCTGAAAGAGATTGAATCGAGTGAAAAAAGTCTGGATTTGTTTTCGTCCTCGGTGCCGCCCGCTCGCATTTAATTAGGAATAAAGCGCGGGCGATATTACAATGAAATAGTCCAGCTCTATCTTTGGTGGCGATAAGTCGCGGTCTGCGTGCTTGCACGAGAAATGCGCGGTTTGGCGTGCGGATGCTTCTTTTTGTGTGCTCTAATTAATAAATGTGTGCGTGCTCGTGCGGTATGCTTATGCGAGAGCTCGTGCGACGCGAGCACTGCGGCCCCGGCTAGCGCAGATCAACAGTTGTGCGTTCGCAGTAGCGCAGGTGTTCTCTGCTCACTCGTGCCGCTCCCCTTCTTGCTTGCACTCACTTTCCTTTGCGCGGTAGCCGAGGCCCGGTGTGCTCGCGACGCGCGAGCGAGCGCGTGTGTGTGCGTGTCGAGTAGGAGAGGAGACCGACCCGACCGGATGTAAAGAATACGTTTTTCCGTTTGCTTCAGGTATTGACATGGGCGACTATTCTTAAGTGGGGGCCACCGCGAAATTCATCTGCCTGGGGCCGCGTAGAGGGGGAACCGGTACGACCAATAACGCTTTAACTTATAATGTCATCGGAGGAGGAGACAGAGTTCGGTTTGTACACAGATAAACTCCTGAAGAAAAGCAAAAGAACCAGACAGCGCGTGGACGCCGGCGAGCCGCGCAACAGCTACTCGTCGATACCGAACTTCAGTTCGCGGCCGACCTTTCTCGGGAACGGTAATAGTTTGTACGGCGCGATCTTCACGCAACAACAACAGTTCGGTCTGTTCGGACCGGGTTTCGCGCCGGCGAAAATGCTAAACGAACTGCTCGGCAGACAAAAGGCGCCGGCCACGACGACACCGGTGTCGCAAGTGGCCACCGTGGATGGCAACAACACAGAAAGCGAGGATTCTATGAAGTTCGACGCGGTGATACGGTGCGGTGGTGTGGGTGGCGGTTTGACGGACGGCGGCGGCAGCCCGCCGACGGGCGAGCAGCTCGCGCATCACATGCTGCGCGACATCCTGCAGGGGCGCAAGCACGAGTTTCTTGCGCTGGAGCACGACTTGCGCAACGGCGCCCAGGATCACAACAACATCATGAACAATAACAACAACGAACCGAACAAGGCGGACGCCGACCGCAGCCAAGACGCGGCGGACGCTGCGGCAGTGGTTGCGATGAAGGTGGAGGCGGGCGTAGTGGGTGAGCGCCAGCAAGCGGAGCTGATGGAGGAGGCGCTCAACGGCATGGAGACGGAATCGCTGCCGTCCCCCAAAGTGGAGCCGTCTAGCCCCGCCAAGCCGGAGGACGCGAAGAAAGCGCGCGTGGAAAACATTGTCTCAGGTATGCGCTCCAGCCCAGCGCCGCAGCAGGTGAACGGCTGCAAGAAACGCAAGCTTTATCAGCCACAACAGCATGACAGCAACGCTGACCGATACATCGATGACGAAGAGGAACTGATGATGGAGGAGCCCATCCGTCAGAAGCGAGTGGAGAAGAACGCCCTCAAGTCGCAGCTGCGCACGATGCAGGAGCAGCTCGCTGAGATGCAGCAGAAGTACGTGCAGCTGTGCACCCGCATGGATCAGGGATCGGAGGAAAGCCAAGAGGTTGAGGAATTACCTAGTGATAGTGAACAGAGCAAACGATCGGCGCCTGCGTCCCCAGTACCATCAGTAACAACCCCGACCACGACGCAACCGCCTACGTTGGCGCAGCAGGTGAGCAAACTGAAGATCAGTCCACCGGGCGGCCGACCATTCCACAATGGTCTCCTGCATGAAAATCCGCACCTCAGCAACGCCGCCGCCATGTACTTGGGCGTCAGCCACAAGCTGATGCTCGAGCAGGAGGCGCGCATGGCCAAGGAGGCGGCGGCGGCTGCCTCGATTGCCGAGTCACAGTCACATGCCAGCCAACAAGTTCCTCATCCGACCAACAACCACCATCACAGTCATCATCATCAACAGCCGCATCATCCGCATCACCATCAACAGAAGCCGGAAAACTTCGCCGACAGGCTGTCCATGATGCGAAACATGTCGACGCCCAGCGGTACCGATCTTGAGGGTCTCGCCGATGCGCTCAAATCCGAAATCACCGCATCCTTATCAAACCTGATCGATTCGATCGTGACGCGTTTCCTGCACCAGAGGCGGTGCAAAAACGACGCAACCGCGTCGGCAGAGCAGCTCAATAAGGATCTTCTTATGGCATCTCAACTGCTCGATCGCAAATCTCCGCGGACCAAGGTAGCCGAGCGACCTAACGCACCTCCACCATCATCCGCGAACGCCTCGATGGGCTCGGGCGGCGGAGGATCTTCCATCTCCGGCAGCCTCAGCAGCAGCAACACACAAATGGTAAATGGAAATGGCCCATGCCATCCAATGATGCCTGCGCATCATCATCACATGAATAACATGCACTCCAAACAAACGAGCGATTTGCATATAAGGCCTCCGATGTTTCAGCCGCCCAAGCCGCCGGGCATTAGTCAAGCGGCGTTGTACGCGATGAACCATCCGTTCTGCGTTTCCAAGCAGGAGAACAACCCAGAGCAGAACGAGGCGCTCAGTTTGGTCGTGGCACCCAAGAAGAAGCGGCATAAGGTCACCGACACTCGCATCACGCCGCGCACCGTCAGCCGCATTCTTGGCCAGGACGGCATGGGCATGTCGCCGGCGTCGATGGAACCGAACTCCTGCCCGTCTCCGCGGCCGCCACCGCCCTACCACCAGCCGCCTCCGATGCTGCCCGTGTCGCTGCCCACGTCGGTGGCCATCCCGAATCCGGGACTGCACGAATCTCAGGTTTTCTCGCCGTACAGCCCGTTCTTCCACGGACCCAGCCACGGACACCACATGGCGATGCAGGTAGGTCTCCACGCCTAGGCTCCTCCGTTAGTTGATCTTAATTTTCTACTCCTCGTCTTGGGAACCTTGTGAACAGTTACATGGTTATTTGCAACAGGCGCCGTCCTCGCCGCCGCGCATGCATAAAATGGAGCGCGAATCGCCGCCGCTGCATCATCCTCCGACGCTGCTGCATCCGGCTCTCCTCGCCGCCGCCCAGCACGGCGGATCGCCCGACTACGGTCACATACGCGGCCCCAACGGCGTGATGAGCATGGACGCTGACCGAAACTCCGACTGCAACTCCGGCGACATCTCGTACGACGGCATGCAGCCTACAATATCCTTTTTATACAAGCGTAAACGCGTCGATTTTATTGGCGGACACCAACACACATCACGAAACGTCTAAGTCATGCGGGCTACTTTTATTTCATTAATCCGATATAAAACGGCAACTTGTGGGTCTTCATCAGATCGCCGCGATACTTTGAGGTCAATTTCTGCGTCTAACCTTTAAGTTATCATCGAAACCTTAGGTGCGCGCTTAAATCCGATTTAAATCAATTCGTTCTAGGGTTGTCCTATATAACGATCGGGCAAAAAATCGTTAAGGTGTTTGCGTTCCCTCGACGCGTACGGTCCCGCTTAATAGATATTTTACCGGTTGACGATCGGTTCAATAATTAATAGCGCGAAAGTGAACGGAAAGAAGCCATCTGCATTATGAACGAGACTGCAGATATAGTTTTTTCCTACGATAGGTTGATTGAGTCATGAAGGATAGGGAAATCAAGTAACACGGGATCGGATACCTATTATTAGCTTCGTAACTTTCTGGACATGTTCGAAATGCCCCACCCCCAGTATGAATAAATAATCTACGCTTCTTAGCATTTCCAATAAGAGTCCGACGTCTGCGAAACGACTTGTGAGAATGGAACACGTGACGTATGGAAGATTACACGATAACTTTGCGAATTTTAAATTTTTATTACAAGCGCTCGAGCGCAGAAAAACTGCGATTGCTAATTTCATCAATTACACGCTCAGATAGGGAAATTGCGCATTATAAGTTCAATCCGACGTCTGCTAATCTTCGGCGCTTCATTATTCATGCGCAGCTGACTTTTTCTGCTTTCGCAACGACAAACTAGTGCTGATATTTCCTTAATTCCTGTGAACTCGTCGACTCTGACGCCGATGCATCTGCGAAAAGCCAAACTGATGTTCTTCTGGGTGCGCTATCCCAGCTCAGCGGTGCTCAAGATGTACTTCCCGGACATCAAGTTCAACAAAAACAACACTGCCCAGCTGGTCAAGTGGTTCTCCAATTTTAGGTGAGTGATTTTCCTTATTTAATCGCCTCGTTCGGGAGCGGAAAGAACAATTGCTATGCCGCAATTATCTCGTTTGCGCATCGGCGGGAGAAAACGCGCGGAAAATTGTTTCGTTGCCGCGCGCGCGCACGGAAAAGCGCCTGCACGTACCGTTTTGCCGGAAGGCTTGCCATGCACGCGAAGCATGTGTGACCGCGCGCTTGTTGGCAGCTAAATGCAAACTACCTGTGCAACAAAGCAGTTTCCATGTGTGGGGTTTCATTTGCGAATAGTTGCGTCGCGCGCCTCGTGTGCTCTTTTTTCAAATGAAAGCTGCCGGAAAAGTCTTTTTTATTGCCGGCGCGCCATGTTATTGCCTTCCTCGGCGCGCGTCTCTTGCGCACGCACGCGGCGTTTCGGAAAACGCATGGCGAGAATGCGGAACACAAACACGCGTCACCACCACCAGCCTGCCGTCTAATCTGCGACGCTCACCGGGAAATAGTTACGTTTCTCTCCAATCGAACGCACTGTATGACGTTTGTCTGCGGCGCGGAGCGCTCCGCTGAACTTGGGAAATGAGGAAATTTAAATTCGCATGTTTGTCGTGCGTTTTGCTGTGCGACAACGTTTTGCGCAAACAAACATCGGCGGCTGCGCTCGTTCTGTACGGATGATTGAATTCGTTACGTTTGCCAAGTAATCGAGGTAATTCCAACTCGACCAAATCAACAAATTACTTAGCGTACCGCACTTAATTCGATCCGACCGATTATCGGTCGATAATTTCTTCATTTTTTTTTTCGTGGCCGGGATTTCTTAATTAAAAATTTAATTCTCGGCGTCTGAATTCTTTTTCCGCGCGGCAAATTGCATGATGACTAATTTCATAATTTCTCCGTCACATACACGAGAGATTTTCCTAGCGCGCGCGGTCCGTCGGTCTCGCGCGCAAATGTGCGACCATCAAAGTTAATTAGATAGACGGGGGCGGCAGCGCCGCGGCTCTCGCACGCGGAGAAGAAAAACGCGCGCCCACGGGGCAAGAGAAAAAAGGAATGCATTCGCCGGTCGTCGTCGGGCTCACACGCCCGCTGCGCCGAGAGGAAAAAAGTCCCGCCACTCCTGACAGAAGGGAAGAAAAATAAAAACGCCAACTCCACTAATTAGTCTCAAGACCTTAATTAAGTTATTTTTAATTGAGCAACGGGGTACATGCGCGCCGCGGCGATGGCGGGGGCGCATGGCCGCGACCTTAGACCCCGGTCGGCCCGAGGCGCGTCTTTGAAAATTTCCAAGCGGCCGTTTCACTCTTGGCTTTCAGATTTTCGCATCTTTGTTAATGCGCTTCGGAAGCGCGGCTGCAACGTAATTAATCTTGTAATTATAATTCGCGTCTGTCCGGACACGAGAACGGGCGTCACTTTATCTAGGATTATTAGTTGCGGTGATTGCCGGACATTAGCATCTAATTAATTAATGATATAATCTGCGTTTAAAGCTCGCGCGGTGGGAACAAAAAGCGCGGAGGGGGTAGCGCGAGGAGCACTCGCAACAGCTTATTTCCGCTTGCAATTTGCATAATAATTTATGTGTACCACCGCGATCAATCTCGAGCGCACGATGATGGCGCGCAATTTCCTCGAATCGCAAAAATGCGCGCACGCCGAACGGAAAATTTATGCGGCGCGCCGCGTGCAAAAAATAGCCGGAGGTAGATTCTCGAAATGTGTAATGCCAGGGGTGCGATATGGGGTGGCGACGCGTATTTGAAAACTAGTTGTAACGGTTTTTCGATGCGCGTCGATTGAACATCTGTCCGTGCGCGCTCCGTGCGTTCCTTACCGTAATCGCCACACGTCGTCATCCGTCAACGCATTGGGTCGGCAAGTACGCTGGGGTACACGCATTATTCAAACACAACATGCCCACGGGTGTGGGTACAATGGATGCATGCGCGAGCGAATCGTGGGGTTCGCCGAAAGATAGTCCGCGAGGACCCTCGATTCTAATGAGAGCTCACTTATCTTTATCATTACGTCGAGAGCAAGTTTTCAGTTTTACGGAATATGTTCGAGTCGCGTCGCGTTGCCGAGAATGTAATCGAATCGCGGAAGTTGCAAGTCGCTCGAAAAGATGCGATAATTCTTGACTTCGCTCGCCTCGTGACAGTCACTTCCTTTTGGCGACTTTATCGCCGCAAACCCGCACATAAAAATTATCGTCTCCGAACATATCGCGCTCACAGCGAGCTCAAAATACATCCAAGTCGTCGCGCTAGAAACTATGGAAAATATGCGTGGACGTTTGGCGGTTTGCGCAGCTTTCTTTCCCTTCATGCGTCGCAAACGGAAACTTCTATTGAAAGAAGGAACGCGATTCACCTTCGATTTATTCGGAAGGCACGTGTAAGACGTTACAATAAAGCACACGACATAATGCACAATGCGCGGCGAACGTCTTTAAGACGTTCGGGGAACCCGAGGGGGAAACGTGATACACGCAAAAGCGAAAGCCCCACGTTCGTAACGCGCGCCGAGAGACTTGTGGACTTTAAGGAGGGTAAATCAAAAAGCAGATGTGATTCTTTTGTCACGGGCGCGTAACGTCTCCAAGAAGTTCGTTGCAATCGGCAAGGCGTCCCGCAAAGAAAGCGCGCAAGACGCGCGATCCCCTTTTCAGCTGGTACCCCTCGTATTTACATTATTTGGCGAACGGTTCGCCCATTCGCGAGCGCTAGAAGCTTGTCTAGCGCGCGCGCGCGTACCTGGTCCTAACGTGCTCGATTCAAAGGCACGTGAAATCGCCAAGGGTTGACTTGCTGATGTGGATGCTTGGGAACCGCCTTGTTTGCGACTTCCGAAGGGAAAAGTAACCGGCGACGACGAGCGACAAGAAATGCCCTTTTCTTTGCCGATTTGCCCGTTCGCTCGCCGCGGCGGGCATTCAGGGTGCAGTGAACTATGCGCGCTAGAAACTTGTGAATTTTAATTTTAACGGCAGGTGGTACAAGATTATACGTGTACGCATTACCTTTTGCGAACCACTTGCGACTCTCTCTTCGTATTTTGTAAGTCGCCGCGCGTGCACAATGCGCGCGATGCGGGCTTGAACTCGAACCGGGTTAAAAAGAAATTCGTTTGATTGCTCCATTTCGGACTATCTTAAAGGCGAGCGAGCGGAGCGCTGGAAAACGACCGAATTTCGCATCGAGGGAACGCCGCCAAGAACGCGCCGCGGCCGTCGAAAGCGAAACCCGCGAGCAACAGTTGATACGTAAATAATTTACCAGTTCTAATACGGTATTAATTATTTACAGCCAATTGGCCTATAATTGGTATTTGGGCTGACCGGGGGTATGACGTGACACCGCGCCGTGCGGCGGCTCAATATTGATAGCCGTTCGAAAACGCGCACGCGAACGCTGTTCAACAGACGAACCGATCGGCCGGCCCGCAAATTATGACAATTACAATTAAATAATATAATTGCATCATAAAATATCAATTAATAATGCGCATTGTGTATGTATGCACTTTCGATTTTGGCGCTCGAGCGCTAATTGCGAGCACGATTGTTTTATTGCAAAGTGCCACAACATATTCCGGGGCATAGAAACGCGTCTTGTTAGTTAGAACATGAAGAGTGCAGCGTCGACGATCATCATCGCGATGTTTAACAGCTGACGGCTGATTCAACGAGCTAAAGTTGACACGCATCCGCGTGCTCATGCGCGATGTTTTCTCGCGCCCACGAGAGCTTCCCTTGCGTTGTTTCTTCGCAATTCGATTCGTTAATTGCCACTTGCGACTCTGCGCTGCGTAGATGTAATTACGATACGTTGTCGCGCACCTTCGCTGCCGAAGTAACTCGGAAGCGCGCCACTCAAAATTAGCAGTTGTTCTTTCCGTTTCGCGTCCGCAACGCAATTGCGCGCCGCTGCCCTTCGCGCGTTGCGCTTCTCCCAGCGATTGTCGATATTCACATGCGATTCGTTTGTTTGCCGTAGGGAGTTCTACTACATCCAAATGGAGAAGTACGCCAGGCAAGCAGTGTCGGAGGGCGTGAAGAACGCCGACGACTTGCACGTCGGCGGAGACTCTGAATTGTACCGCGTGCTCAATCTGCACTACAACAGAAATAATCACATCGAGGTATGGGGCCCACAGGTTCGTGGCTTCCTTTTCCGTTGCGAAAGGACCATGGCAATTATTACAATCCCACTCTTATTCTTGCCTAACTAACCGTCTATGCGTCTAATTAACACCCGAACCACGCCGACTGCATGAAACCATCGACGCCACCTTCACACTTCACACCTTCACACTGAACAAATGATAAGATTGGGGATGTGTAATCATGCCTTTGTCGTGTTTTATCACATCTTGGTGTTTATTATTTGTGCTCGTCCTGTTTTGTCCCGTAATCGTACCGCCGCTGCTAGCAGGCAAACGAAACTAATGATTTTGTGTTTAAAGGTGCCGTCAAATTTCCGCTTTGTCGTGGAGCAAACGTTGCGCGAATTCTTTAAGGCGATCCAGGAGGGCCGGGACACCGAGCAGTCGTGGAAGAAGTCGATATACAAGATCATCTCGCGGCTGGACGATCCCGTGCCCGAGTACTTCAAGTCGCCCAACTTCCTGGAGCAGCTCGAGTGACCGGTCCCGGCCGGGATGCACTGCACGGATGCGCTGCCCAACGGTAACGATATCGCGATGTGGTAACGCGCGCGCGTTGCCCATCGCCAACACAGCCACACACACCAACCGCAACAGGGAAAACGAACCAACACGAAGACATAAGGTATCGTCATCGTTGGCGCCGAACGCATTGCGCGAACTAATAATTACTAATTAGAAATAACAAACAAATGATATCAGAAGATCACACAGACGAAGCGGGGCGCCGGCCTGTAACCAGAGCTGCAGGCCGTCGCGGACGCTCTCGCTGAACGTAACATTATTGAGAATGAAAAATCCAACGAATCGGTGACGCATGGTGCGTAAGTTTATTAAAAATTTAAATTTAAAGCAAATGAAGCAAAAAGAAGCTGTCAACGTTTTATTGTTTATATATAATAATATTAATATAATATATATTAGAAAGAGTGAAGATGAGTAAGAGAAAGAGAGTACTAAAATGATATTTGGAGAGAGCCGTCGATCGCTCCCGAAGGAAGGGCGTCGCAACCCTTTGCGCGCGTCGCTCCTTCGGGCGTCGAAGCGGTGTTGTTGAAAATTGTGTTAGGTTGACAGTTTAATTGCGTACGAAAACATTGCACAAACTAAAGGAGCGATGCATAACAATTGATGCAAGAAACAAGTAATAAATAACAAAAAGACTATTGTTAATTACTAAATATCTCCGCCTCAGGCTAAAGCGTTCGTCGCGACGAACAGTGAACTACAAAATTAAGCTGAAAAAAAAATCACAAAAACCAGAAACAAGAAAAGCGTAAACTAAACGAATAATTATACTAATCAATCATGTCGCGCGAACGCACGCGCGATCGATTATAAAATAGTTAATCATTGAATCATTTTACCTGATATCTTATTATAAATAATTACTAAATAACCGGATATTTAAAAAATTATATCGGGATCGAGAAAACGGGAAATCCAACCAAGTATTTATTATTCCTGATTGCATTAATTGATCATTACGAAGCCGAAACGATGCGGTTCCGATTGGACGAATTCGTTTTCGACGCGGACTGAGAATTCGAGCGTAAATTAAGATACGGTCAAAGTACAATCTGCACGATTACGTTGCGTCAGTTTGTGTTCGTACGTCATTATCGTTTTTTAAACAAACTCCCCAACTCTTTGTATTTCCGATTCGATTTGTTCTCAGCGTGCAAACATTCGCGCGGACCACCGAGCGTTGCAATGTCGCGAAGATGACAGGCGTGTACATACGAACGTGTAAATATTATTGCTTAGTTAATAACTTATGAATTAACCTAATTTATATTGAACCATTATTATTTGTATCAATTATTTCGATATGATTAATTAACCAAAGTTGATTGTTTCACAGCTAGTCCATTTATGCTCGAACGTTTCCATTCCGTGCGAAAGGCGACGTTGTGGAAACGCTCGAACAGTTTTCGAGTCGCCCGCGCGTCGCGAGCAGGACGCGCGCCTGATTTTCAGCAGGAATCAGGCGCGCCTTATCCTTCGACGCGCGCGCGCTTACCAAGCGCGATTCGAATCAGATTCGAATCGGCACATTGCGTTGTATTAAGTTGGCATGCCCCTTACGTTAAGTTATTTATGTTTATTTTGTACATTCCCACACATTGTATTCTATTTTTAGTGAAAAGGCTAGTTGCTAATTAGTTTAATTCGGGATGCCTGCATAATATATGTTTTTAGTTATTTTAAGTTAGTCTTACAATCACGAGCACTGTTTTATTTTATTTTCGAACGGCGCGACCGTCGCGGTCCGCTCTTGTACACCGTGTGAGGCAACTAGTCAATTAATTAATCTAAATGGAAGAATCAACGTCACGTACAATTTTGATTATTTGAATCATCAATGAAAATATTATTGATTTATTTGATTTCGTCTCGTTTTTATTTGCGTTCGAATTATGTTCTTATTGTCGAGTTGCGTTCTGGGAATCTTGTTATGTTTTTACACAAGTTGTTGTACGAGTTTGTTACCACGGGTGCACCCCGTCACTGACGCGAATGGTACTGTGAAGAAGCAATGCAAATTGGGATCATTTCACTTCATGAAATACACACCTCAATGCTCTGGCCTCGTCCCGCACACATCGAAATTGGCAAACTACGAAGGCGCTACTTTACCGCTCGGTCCACATCCGGACCGGGCTTGAATTGTGATTTTCCTGTTCCTAAAACGAAAAACAACACTATTAAAATTACGAGACGAACGCCGCGTGTCCGCACAGGATTCGCGTGCGTTGTGGGTTGCACTAACTGCCGAAATTATAAGACTGCCATTCATTTACGAATAAATTTTCTATTAAGTGCGGTCGCTTTGTGAGCGCTTTGGTTGCTTTATCAAAATTAATGGGTTCGGATTTCGGAAAACGCTTCGGTTGCTTTCATTTGATGCGATCGACGATAGTTTGCCAGCTTCGTTTGAAATTTACTGTGAAATCACGCTAACCATATGCATTTAACTTAAAATACAGTAAAAATACAATAAATATTAAACTAACGGTGTAAATATTGTGAATTAGGCTTTTCTTGACATGCAATAGAATCGTGTGAATAATGCGTCAAACACTAGACATAAATTTGCACATATTTGGTGTTACTTTAACAAAATACTAGTGTTTCTCCGAGCGGACTCGCGAGAGCATTGAGGTCCAAGCATCAAAGTAACTCTTCTCATCGTAATAATGCAAATCGAACGACTATGTTTTTTTCGTAACGATCATTAGTGACAGATTAAGACAGTTCAGATGACATAATATTAGAGCAGCATAATTCCTTGCAGATTTAACTTGGCTATAAAATAGGTTTTTTAGTAATAATAACTGAGAAGTCAGCAGCAACGCCCATGTCACAAATTACAGATGAATCTCAATAGTTTACGGATATAACTCGGCAATAGATAACGCATGCATGCAGGCACCGGTCACATCAAACAAGCAAACCGCAACTACAATGAAAATCATCAACTTACGACTCAATTGGAACAATAGATAACAATGGATCAATGACAACACTCGCAACAAGCAGAATCAATTAAGTAATTGTCGCGTGCTCCCGGAGCATCGCGACGCATTCGAAAACTTCTTAATTATTATTATAATAATTAATCTGTGCAGCAGACACACGAGACCTCAAAAATATACGATTGGTTTGGACAATTCACAATCGACAAAAGAAAATAACGTTTTCCGAAGAAGCGAAGAGCAGTTTGTCACAATTACCGCCGCGCAACTATCAATAGATCACAGAATACAAACAAACCGACTTATAATTATCATAACATAGACATAACAAACAGGTGGATTCACCGAAAATGCCCCGCGAAAATGCAAGCATACTAAGCGGGATGCGCAAGCGCCGCGCCAGCAAATCTCAGCTTAACCCAAACAGGATACAATTATTAATTGATTCATAACATGTTGATTGATCAGAGATCGATTAGACGACCAGCTCCGGCGTGCCGCATTTAAGTTTCAATACGACAAATCAACGGACGGAAGAGCGAAAAGCACGACGGCGCACGGCCGGAGGACAACGCGTCCATCGTTGTAGCGAATTGTCGAAATTACTCACGAGACGACAATTTGCGTCCACGCGCAAACAGATGAATTCAGAAAACGTCCGCCGGCGCGCGCAGGAGCTTGCCGCGCGGCGGACCGCGGAGGAATTACATTGCTTTCTGGATGAGACTGTAAGAAGTAATTTTTGAGGTCGATCCGAGCAGATTCCAGCCCACCCCTCGCCGCAGGCAGGGTTCAAGTAACAGTATAGGCGTAAATCAGTAGACCCCCCAAATAATACACAAGCTCCCCCATACACTCGCCGCCACCGCAGCAGGCACCACACGTTAAGTACATGGTTTTTGGGTTCGTTACTTAAGCCACGTCCCACGACGTTTATACATTCACCGCCCCCCTCAGTCGATATAATTAGCATTTGTCCAGTTTCGACTCTAATGTAAGTTGATTCGTTTCGTTCGCAATTCCCGAGACCGACCGTAATCGGTGATTTTTCTCGAACACATTGTATATCGTATCGTAAGAGACAAGTAACGTTTTGGCCGTTTTTCATGACATTTGCATAAGAATGCATACCATTCAACGAGGTTACATCAGTTCTGACAGTTCAGAATTTTTCGGTTGTGCTTTTGCGTTTTCGAAAACGGTTTGGTTTTAAATATGCACACACATTCGGTAAAATGACATTGCGCACGCGACGCCAGTTACTGAGCGCGCGCCATGTTGTCGTTTTCTACAGGGCGATTTCAAACCAGAATCGTCGCGATATTTTGCAGGTTTGAACGAGAAAACAATAACAATTCAATCAGCAACTCTCGACACGTCGACGTGAAACGAGTGAGGAATACATTCCACTCAGAATGCAAAAAAAATGATAATGCGTTTAGAAGCACTGTTCGGATTAAACTAAAAAAAAAATAACGTTTAGGTCACCGGTTCAAAAAGCGATGAAATAAAAATGAGCAAAAAATATCACGAAAAAAGTACAAGCTTATTTTAAGCACCTCTGCGCCTTAAAATTTTAAATGATGAAAAAAAAAGATGATGAAAATAAAAAAATTCGAAGCCAAAATGATATGAGTGTGTATAAACCAAAATCTGCCTTATTCTATTTTCTTATGACGAAAAAAATCTCCTACCGTTATAGCGCAATTATTTGCTAGTGTATATCGTTCTTGATCACCACATTGAAACACAGAAGTAACGCGTAACGAAGATGCAAGCATTTACGGCAAACCACAGCGTGTAACGACGTAAGCGACACCCTTCAATAAGCATTGATTACACCACAGTACTCTGTCAAATCACATACAAGTAAAAAGTAAAACCACCGATGATTTTTAACCACTTTCCAATAAAAACAAATTAAGCATCAAACTAATCTCTAGTCCAAATATGTACTAACATAGCATTTTGTGTGAGTTGTAGTATACATGTACAATTGTTGGTAAACCAAAGCAAAAGCAAAAAAGAAAACTCGTAATTGGTAAAATTCATAAAAGTAAAGCGAATCGGGTGCCTCCGTTTCTTTTCGATGTCTTCGGTTTCATCTTGCGTTCGCACGGAAAATGAAAAAAAAAAAAACGATTGATTTTCTCGCACTCGGGGTTAACCGTCACCGTTCAGTTACAGGCGCGCGAACCAAACGCATGGCGGCCGGGGCACTCCGGCCGTCACCGTATTACGCTTCGGTTGTAAAAACGTTTGATTTTCGACGACGTAACTCACAGTAATAATAATAATCGATAAGATTTTAACGTAGACCACTGAACCTACAAACGACAGACGGAATCAAGGCGGGCGGCGGATGCGATCGCATCGATTCAACACAATGAAAATGAAAATGCGCGGTGATGCCGATCACGTCCGCCGATCGCGCCGCGCACACGATACGCACCACACACACGCAGCCGATGATCTATGACCGACGATGACTTAGTGCATCCACCAGGATAAGATAAACCGAACAATTCCCTTAATCAATATTGTATAACGTATTAATAAGCGAGCAGTGCGATGACTGCGATGCCGCGATCTTAGCGACATCGCGCGATGCAACCCAAACGACTCAGTCTCTAAGTGAATAATTTCGTTGATTGCACGACGCCAGCGGCGGCAACCACAAATCGTTAGTTTGCGATGGGATTCACGCGCGGGGCCGTTCTCAATTTTGAAATAGTCACAAGCCATTCTCAGCCACACGAAAATCAGCAGCAATAGTTCAAATGAATATGAAGGCAAAAACCAAAAATATCTACGACAGTCAAACCGAGCAAACTTTTATGTAAAACGAAACGGAAGGAAACGAACGAGACCAGCAAAATTTCCTCAAAATCGCGCGAAAAATTGGAGGCGCAGAGCGCGCGGCGGCTCGCCGCGCGCGCCTGTCGCCTGTGACGAGTTTTCGGGACGTTTTTCTCTTTCGCATCCAGAAATTTTCAAAAAGCGACCGGCAAACAATACATTCAGAAAATCTCACACTGGGCCAATTCGTCCGTCAAAAAAGTGCCTTCGAAGTTGTTTTTACGAATAAATATGAATAAAATGTGAAAAAAAGATGATGAATAACGCGATGAAATTTTTTACAAATTTTAAAAACGTTTAAGAATCTCTAAATGAAAAATAAGAAAAAAAAGGGCCCTAAATAGACACTGGCAGCCCAACCAAAACGGCCCCGCGCGTCGCACTCTCCCGAGAAGAATCCAACCATCGACTGTACGTTACGATTCAGTTAGACGAACAATGGGGCACTCGATATAATAATAATACTACTACTACTAATAATACATTTAATATTAATACGCATTAAGGTTATTTCGTAAATATTATATTGTTATAACGCTAAGAACGGGTCGGAACCGGTGCATCCACTTTTTTTCGCGGCCGGTCGCTCGCGCACGGGGGGCGCGCGCGCCGCCGTCGAGGGCCATCCGAGTCGCGGC
>JARRAA010004074.1:0-22537 GCA_030557295.1 Ecitodaemon sp. MM-2014
TTTTGGCCCATATGCCTTGAGGTCTATTAGGGCATGCGCAAAACCGGGCGCTGAACCAAGCAACAATTTCTTACACTCTGCGCATCCACCAACTCCTCTCAACAAAACTTTGGCAAAAGAGCCTGTAGTATATTGTCTATGGATACACCTTACTAGGTGATAGTTCCTGCCGAATTTTCCAAATATTTGAAATGTGAATTTTAATTAATTGATGATGGCTGAGCGAATTGATATAGTTCCATTCTAACGTCCACTCGAGTATTACTCCATTTCGCTCCATTGATCCATTTCCCAAATTTGCAGGAACCTTCTCCAAGACGACATGTCTGGTTGAAGATTTACTCTCCAAAGGCGTTTGTTTATAATTGATATTATTTACTGTCATAATTTCAATTCAAACTTGTCTAATTTGCTAAATGTGAGTGTTCAATATCTGGAGAGGAGCGTGGAATTCGACATTGTTCCATTCGGTCGACCATGGGAGTATTACTGACATCTATTAAACACTTGTCGACCTTCTCGAAGATGTCATCTGTTATTGAAGATTTACTCGATCAACTACAACTATTTCGTGGTAGTATTTTTTATCTTAATTACTTACTACGTTAAATTATATAATTTTAGTCAAAATTTGTCAATTAGGTTAAATATGTGTGGGGAATATGGGGAAGGTAATAGTCCAGGGAATAGATTCAGTCCCATCCTTGCAGTATTATTGACTTCTGTAAAATTACGGAATACTTCACCAAGGCGATATCTCTTGTTGAAAGTTTGCACTCGTTGCACTCGCACAAGTGCAACCCTTTTCGTGGCGGCGCAGCTGTTTCCAATTTTTATTGTTTGCTAAAACATAATTTCTGTTCATATTTGTAACATCTTCTAAATATAATCCCATTCGCCAGACACTTACAGTAGTATTGTATATACTTGTCCAACTTCTCAAAGACGACATTGTTGAAGATTTACACACGAGCAAGTACAACTATTCAGCGGTAGTAATTTTTTACCTTCATTGTCTATCCCATTCTTTACCATTGTCCTCATTTGACGACGGGAATACAGGAATTTTCCGATATTTAAGTTCTTGAAGCGACTCCTCCTGGACTGCACAACTTTTCTTTATCTGAACATAACTTGTTTTCGTAAATAAACTTTAAATATTAACAGTTTTTAACCATAATTGGCGGAAAAACCACGATTTAGACGAAATTAATTCGGGAAGTAATTCCATCAATCCTTGGAGTATTTCTGATATCTGTTAAACACTGACTCAACCTCTGCTTGCTAGTCCCATTGCTAAAATTACAGAAAACGACATCTGTTATTGACGATGTACACTCAAATGGACACAACCCTTTCGTGCCTGTGGTTTATTATTCTAATTGTTTACTAGGAGATATTGTCTGCTAAAAAAACGTCAAATTTGTTAAATGTCAAACGCTTTGCATGCCTTGCGACATGACAAGCAAGTTAAATGCGTATACCCATTTTATTTTTAATCTGTATATTGTGCGTTAATGAAATTCTAAATGTTCGCCTCAAGAGGAGCAAGTCTTACGAGCCAAGTAACGCCATTTTGCTTCCCCGCCGTCTGCACCTGACTAAATCTATCTACACGCAATAAATTCGTTTCCAGGAACGTTTACAAGTTGTTTCGAAGACCTTGGCTGCATCGATACCACGGAGAAGTGGTACCACGAGAAATATCGTCCCAAAAATCTTGAACCCCTTGACAAGCATACTATTCGGACGGAATTTTTGTTAATGAAAAACTCCAGAAAGAATACAGTAATTTGCACAGCACTTAATTGCAACACAGCTTTGCACCGTAGAAGTTATACTAAAGTTTCGTTACAGAATGAATTAGTTTATGATGTGATGAACATGAAAAAGGAAAGCATTGAAGTAGCAGGCTTCCGGTCAGGCACGTGCAGCATTTTGGTCATTCATGACTTCACTAGTAATGGATACACAGGATGGATAAAGGTATTTGTTGTCAAATGTTTGTAAACGATGATTACAAAATTTAAAGTGTTTCTAGCACTTGGTCCTTGCATTTAGTCGTAAAACTGATTGTAACATCATCTCCATTGACTGGCAAGCTGGAGCAGAGCCTCCTTTTGATCAAGCTATAGCTAACGCTCGTGTTGTAGCTTTGGAAGCAAAATTATTCATTACATTACTATCTGTATGTATTCAAATTATTACTGGGTGTGCAAACGTTTAAAAATCGGTTTTAGTGCGCGTTTAGTCAGTCCACGGACAATATTCACTTGATCGGTCATGGTGTCGGTGCCCACATTGCGGGATATATTGGGAAATACATCAAAGGCATTCAAAGAATCACTGGGTTGGATCCGACTGGCCCCAGATTCGAACAAATGCCCAAAGAAGTCCGTTTGGATGTTTCCGACGCAAAATATGTGGAAATTTTACACACGGATAGTTTCAACCGTAATATCACTCATTCAATCTTTTATCTGTAAAATGTTTTTGTAGCTTGAAGCTATAGTTAATACTAATTATTAGGATTAAAGACAGTGTGATTATGTTTATAAGTTGTATTTGTGAAGATTAATGAAATCATGTTGTAGACAGAAGTCAAGGAGGTCGAGTCCCCCGCGGCCATGCAGACTTCATCATCAACAACGCGCAGCATCAACCTGGATGTAACGATACCACGCACATGCCAGCTTTTTTAGATCTGCGCCGCGACAGCCTGCAGGAGGGCAAAATACTCCCTGCCTGCAGTCACAAGAGGGCGTTCAAGTACTATATACAAGCCCTCGAGGATGACGAATGCCAATTTATCGGTTTAAAGTGCGACAGTTACAAGAACTTTCAATTGGGATTGTGCAATGATTGCATCGGGCCGAAAGGAACTTGCGCCACGTTCGGACTGGAAGTGCCCTCGGTCACAACGAAAAACAATACGTATTACATGATCACCAATGGCAAGAAGCCATTTTGTAGTAAGTTCTGTAATAGCTGACGTTAGGGACGACATGAGACATAAAATTTGTTTGTTGCAGTGGTGAGCTATACGGTTAATATAACTGTAGCGAGTGGAACATCCAAGAAGGAGAGCGAGGGTTTCTTCGAGATGATATTGGTTGATGTTGATGACAAAGTTACGAATGCTACTAGTAACGTTCATGGGTGAGTAGTTTAAAGAGCGTAACTTAACCTATAATCTTACTTCGAATTGCTGTACTATTAGGACTGCTGTAAGAAAATTCGAAACTGGCCACACCTACAAATTCGTCTTCTATGCCTTGCCACCAAGAATGGGGCGAATTAAAGAAGCCAAGGTGAAGTGGAACTATAAATCAAAGAAAATCTGCATAATGTGCGACAAATCTGTGCACATTCACGACATTGGCATCCGACGCTTGACCATCCAGAAAGATCTACAGTAAGACTTCATTTGCACGCGCATATCGAACACTAATCATCAACTAATAGTCGTTTTTCATTGTTGTTTGTATCTAAAGCGCACAAACTTCCTGGATATGTCCGATTAAAGGAGAAACCCAATTGAAATCGGGAGACTACGTAGAATTTGTTAATTGCGAAGATCTCTACGGCCCACAGTATGCAACCAATCACGCACAGCCCGTTAAAGGGAACAAAACCTCGCACACTTCGGCCGCCATGAGGGAGCAGATTAGCAACGTGAATGTTTTAGCCGCTTGTAACATTAGCAACGCTAATTATGATCACGCGACTGCGAAAGGCACTGCTGCTGCAATGAGCTCAGTACACCACGTGCCCGTGGAGGCCACGGCAACCGAATCTGACACGTCTGCTGCAGCGCAGTCGGGAAAGTCCATATCGTTTGATAATCCAATTCCACCCGAACAAGAAATTGTCCCAGAGAATGTATCTTCGATTTGTCCCAGTCCAACTAGCACCATGTGTCCAGCAGAGGATCATAGGAGGAAAAGACGGCGAAGATTAGTTTCCCGAACTACAAGTGGGCGGGAGAAAACCGACCAGCAAGTCCTTAAAGAATTCAAAGATTGCTTTGATGAGGCAATTACGACGACTACAGCGGCGCATAGCTGTGAGAATATGGGGGCCGGGTCCAAAACACGGGGGAAATTGGTGGATGACAACGACGATGTTACGGATGAAGAGGAAGATCACAGAAGGAAGCGATTAAAATGGCGAGTGCCTAATTACGATTAATGACTCTTTAAGTATACTTGTTTTTACAACGTATGTTTATGTTATTTTTTTTAAAACGTAAAGAAAATAAAAAAAATTAAGAGGAAATAGTTTGTTTCGAGTACAGAGAGCAGGTAAGGGTTGCGAAATGGGTTGCATACAGTCAATTTTATAATAACTACATAGTAAACTTATTCTAAGAACAGTTGTCGTAAATGGTAGCTTGAATGACTCATTTGTTTCAAATATTCAAACTAGAAGATCTTAATGGCCGTGACTTCTCAGATTTTTTAAAACCATACGGGTGGGAGCGAAATAAGAAGGAAAGCACCACCAATGATGAAGCGACTTGCTCTGCTTGGTTCCCAAAAATCCAACCGATTTTAAATCTCCTCTAAGATATTAAATTATATTAAATTAAACATAACATCTGTATGCACACGATCATTACATTTATAAGTGTGAGGGTTCTTAGAAAAATTTGACTCTACACAAGTGTAATGTAAGTAGCCTACTCTAGTAAGATAAGGCGTGTTGCATATATTAAACCTAATTTTCATATTTAAAAGGAACATAATAGGTACTTTTCTCTGAACATAATCGAATCCACGAATGAAACCCCATAACATTTTCTAGATAGATTTATATTTTTCAACAGTAATTAAAGTATCGTTAGTCAGTTTTATAATCGAAACAAACGTCCAAATGACAATACATCGAATAAAAACCGATTTAAACTGTCTGGTAGATTTACAGCATAAACAACGCTACGTAATACAATACTTTGACAATAATACAATGAAATGCCACATGTTTATATATGGATCCGAATGCGAAACGGTGTGAATTAAAAGAAATCTTGATACTGTGATCGGTGTAAAAGTTATTGCTGCAATATCATTAAACTCTCCGAACGTTCATATAAACTTAGGCGCCAAACCAAACCGATTCGTTCTCGAGTGGAACGTGCAATGTAATGCAATGGCAATTAGAAATGATCTCTGCACTTCGTGGTACTTATTTACAGTATGTACAAGTGTCAATTTAGTTCTTACTTCCAAGGAGGCAAAATCACACTAAATCGACGAATAAGAAACGATTATTAAGTATTTCCGAATTTTAGTACACTTTATCATTTGGAGAACACCTGAACATAGAGAATGTTTAAAACACACTTTATTTCGTGTCATTATCGCATTTATTCCAGAAAATTAAAATGTTTAGTTTGAAATATTGCTTGTTTTCATGTTTTTCAAAGTTTTCTCAGTTTCTTAAAGTTGCGTTTCAGTGTACACATTAAAACCAAATTGTATTGAAGTGAAATACAAAATTTGACGTTTTGATCCCTTAAAATGTACGTTAAAAGGTGTTAAAATTGCATTAAAACTCTTAAACTTTTTAAACCTCTTAATATCTTCAGTTTCCGATGTCAAATGTGTCGCGCACGTTAAAATATCAATAAGATATCAATAAGTATCATTGTTATTCAGAATATGTGTTCCTGCTGGCTGCAATTTGCAAAAGCTGCTTCAATATAATCTATAAAGTTAATCAACGTAGCGTAAAATGTGCTCAAGTCCAACGTGTCAATTATATTCGATCATTTTTTAATGATAATGCCAGTTTCATAAATTTTCCGAACTATTAAAGTATTATATCATCTATATTATTTAAATTGGCTACCCTCTGATCTACACCATTTGTTTGTTGTTGACAGTGCCCGAAATCAACGAAAACTAACAATCAAATTCAAATTTCAGTCGTTTTACGTCCAATAAGCGTCCGTTAAATGGCGTTGTTACATCGGTACTTCACTGTTTTGACGGAATCGGGTTCGGTTGCTCTGCGTCTTCAAATCAATTCGTCTTCAATTGACATGTTTCATGCTCAATTCAAATAAAAACTCGAAGTGAAATCAAACTTTTCGCATCGTTCAGCTGCACGCACGCCGACGCCGCCTTGGTGTTTGTTTTATTTCAATACAATTACTCAATAATTCATTCTAATATGTATATAATATATTAATACTTTTGTAATATTTCATATATTTGGCACCATTATTCTCTTATACGTGTTTGTCGCATTTGCTTTCATTACGTCATCTAAAACTTCGCGTTAGTTACTATTTACGCGTTGTCAATACAGATCCTAAACGAACGCCATTGTGTCGTCCTTTCTCGCACGTATTTTTCGAGTCTGTCGATATTTTTACTGCTAAGAACTCAATTCCTCTTGATTATTACATCCCGCTACTAAATTTCTTTCAATTTATTCAATTTTAACTCGCTTTGTCGAGTCGTGCGTCGATCTGCACCGGTTATAGGTTAGATTTTAGGTTAGGTTGAATTTTTATTTGTTTTACTTGTGTTTGCTTCGTTTATAGAGTCAACATTTATAATTTCGCTATCTACGGCTCTTAGACGCGTCGCGCTCGTCCTCGTCTATCGTTTTGTTTACCATTGTTTACTTTTAGATTTAAATTCACTATCTTAGTAATTGTAATATAATAATAATTATACTATATATAATATATATATATATATATATATATATACGATCTGGCATAAGACTTCAATATCACCACTCTAGTTGTTTGTTTTTTTTAAATGCTTGTCGGAAACGTTAGAATTACGTAATTAAAATCGTGAATGTTTAAATGGTAATTAGAGACACTTTAGTTCTTAGTCTAGCGTAATGCATCGCCTCGGGACGATTCGTTATCTAATCGTTATGTTTAGATAAGTGAATAATCATAATTGGCAGTTGATATTACTTAACGTTTTGTTGTTTCTCTTTTTTTTTTGATTTTGCTAAAATAAAGGTGTTTTCATTTTGACTTAATCCTCCCCGTCTTCTTGGATCTTTATCTTTATGCTTTGGTTGAGAAAGAAGGCGTCGCTTGGTGCAAATTACCAAAAAGCCCTTGAAGGACCTCACAATCCTGCACAAACAAATCTTAACAATTGTCTTAAACATTTGCTCGTTTGTTTGCCTGTTCCGATGTAGTTCTGTGTTTGACTGTGTGTTTCGGTGCTTTTAAAACGGTTAACCTCAAGGCGGTTTCTCAGCCACCTCCTCCTTGTCTCGAATGGCTTTGAGAAGATGGCTGCGCAGTTCAGACTCGGAGCTCCGCCATAACAACACCAGCTCATCCTTGGAGAGCCGTTCGAGCGGCGAGCGACCGTTCGAATTCCTCGGCGAGCAGTTGGGCGGCGGCGGCGCCGGCGGCAGATCATGCTCTTGGCACTTATCGTCGGAGTCGAGCGATTTCGACTGATCGTTGAGTTTAGTGCGGCGTGCAGGTTCGGGATCCTGGCCGAGGCTCTGATGGCGCTTGTTCTTTCTTCCTGTCGCCGCGCGTCGTCTCGACGCGGTCACGCTCGAGGACGTCGACGTGTCCTCGACCTGTATGCGAATGTGCGGATTCTTCTTGAATTCCTTGCGTCGATTTTCGGCCATTTTGTTCTGCAATTCTAAGTGGAGTTTGTTCCTGCGCGTTGCTTCGTCGTCCGAGCTTTTCGGATCGGACATCGGGCTTGTCACTTGACTGGATGTCTCATGATTGCTGATGCCGAGCTGCGGTGGGCTGAGGAGATTGGAACAACTGTGAGATTGGCTGTTATCGCTTAAGGACGATCTTTCTTTATCTCTATCGCCGTCTCTGACGAGCGTCTCCTCGCTCTTGCCGAAATCGGGTCCGCACTGCGGCACGAGGCGATCTTTATCCAGGGAATCTTTATACTTTGGCAATGTGGCTAATTTGCGTCCGATGCTCTCCGCGTCGGAAAGCTTACGCTCGTGCGACAGTTCGTTGACGTTCTCAATGCTCAACACGGGCGATTTGAATTTCCCAGCGCCCGCCGCACCTGGCACGATGTCCAGGTAACTGGACCTTCGGCTGTTAATGTCCGGAGGACTGGAACTGAGAAACGCCGATGCGTCCTTGCTCAATCTTCGTCCCACCGCGTTCCGGTTGATGGTGTGGTTGCTGCTGAAGACGCTGTCGCTGCTAAAGCGTCGCGACGACAAGCTGCTGGAACTGGCCGCCCTCGACTTCGATCTGGGACTGAATATCAACGGCTTGTTGAGGTACGTCGGCGATCGGTTGTTGACCGGTTTGTGCGTGGCAGTGTTGTCGAATTTCGGACTTGTGCGTTTAAACGTTCGCTGTATTATGTTCGGACTGAGCATCTGCTTCTTCTCCTGTCTCTCCGGAGAGTTTTCCGGGGACAGTTCGCTCTCGGCCACCTCGGCGACGCTTTCCAGCGGCTGCTCGCGCTCCTCTTGCTGCTGCCTGCGAATTGTACTTCATTTTTTCACAGTAATTAGCACCAACTACCTTCTATCCATCTAAATACGTTCAGTTAGGTCCGTCGTCTTACCTGCGTATCTCCTGGATCATTTCGAAAAACTGCGCCTTGCTTTTACGTCGCCGACGTTGTTCGTGTTCCTTCTGAAACAATTCAGTCATCAAGGGAACGCCCAACAAGGGTAGCACGCGCGCACAAAACGGCAACCTACTAACCCGTTTGATGCTCTTTTGAAACAAGCTGGTGATCTGACCCTGGCGGATCGTGTGCACGAGCTCCCGTGCCGCGTGATGGGGCGAGACGAGCTCGACGCAGTTGATAAATCGGTAGAGTTTCTGGAACAATTCCGAGCGCAAAGCCTTTAAGTTTCAGTGAAATTCGTACGCAAATCGCGCTTGAATCTCATGCAATTCTCATAAGATTTGATAAGGTTGAATGGTTCCGTATATACCTGACTGAAAAACATAATGTTCCGACTGCGCCACACTGATCCTTTGGGCTTTTCGCGAAGAATCGGCAGCGTGTAGCGAAAAAACAAATGCTCGACGAGCAGGATCAACAGGCCCATTACCATGCCGAGTCCGAGCAAAATGAAAACGCCCGTGACAGCCGCCACGCCTAGCGGTCTAGGTTGAGCCACCTCCGTTTCCAGTTTAAAGCACGGTAATCCTCCGTACCATTTTTCTTGCAGGATATCCATATACCCGTTGCTGGAATATTTCGCAATCACGGCCGAAATGCTATCCTGGAGAGTCATCAAAAATATTAGGTATACAACCAATATATCCTTAGGATTGTTCTAAAACCAAAATAAATGCATAATCTGGGCACTACTGTGATTTGACCAATTTAGAGGGTCCGTGTATTCTTTAAATTTTTGGAAAATAGTCTTATTGTCACTAATTTTAGAGATCATTACATAAAAATCCTAACAGGCATGCAACTAATACATCATAAGGTATGTTAAACCAAAATAAATGCTGTGAATATTTAGAAGTTTTGGGGCGTGTAGTTTTACAATTTTTATATAAATAATGTTATTGCATGATTTTCAGGGTGTAAAATATCACATAAACTAGGAAAAGATAAAAACTTGTTAGGTATGCAACGAACATATCATCAGGAATGTTCTAGAACTAAAATAAATGCTTACTGGGTACTACCGTGTATACGAGTTTAGAGGTGTTGCTACGTGCAGTTTAGAAAATTTATCGGCTACAATTCACGAGTACCCCGTATGATGGACGGAGCAATGTGTTTTATATGTTTCGAGATAAACCAGGACGATAAACGGATTTTTATTCACCGCACTAAGTTATTACCTTGAGCGGAAATCCTTTCGTCATTCCGATGGCATAAGTGTCCTCGTTAATCGTGTCGCCAATCTTCTGGAGTTTACAACCGTGATCGGTGGCGCGGTAATAGTCGAGGATTGGCGTGTCGGCGATGAGGATATCCAGCGAACCGTTGCGCAACCGCTCGATGCCGTCTTCCACGTTCTCGAGCGTGAATTTATGCATGTGCTCCCATAAAAGGCGATTCGCCTTCTGCACATAGAACTCCGAAGCGGACGCTTTGGGTGTTCCGACCTTTTGGCTCAGCAACTACAAGTTCATGTCGGATGTATCCACGAACATTGAAATTAAAATCCTTGTGTTTTTAGGTTATAATAAGATGCGTTACTTACGCTTCTGTCGTGATAGTTGCTCACGGTATTGTGGAAGAACAAACCGGCAATCAAAGCGGCTATGTTGGCTGTATAGCTAGCGACGAAGATTACCGAGAAGCCGCCCCAGACGTTGATGAGGAACTTGTTGGGCCAGCTCTTCGGCGCTTTGAAGGCTACCAGATGGCCGCAGAGGAGACCCCACATCACCCACAAGGCGGAGCTCATCGAGAAGTTCTTGGATCTCTGTCTGCCCCACGGATTAAGCCCGAAAGGAGAGAGCCACTCGTATATGGCGACCGCTATGGCTGTGATGTTTAGACTAGTGAAGATTGCGATCCATAACTCTGGGGAGAAGGGAAGCAGGAAAGCCATCAGGGGAATTTCGGATTTTTGTTGCGGTGCAGCTATGAACGACACGCCGCTGAAGAAGTACGGGGCGCTGTAGTCTATAACGTCACTGCGGGCACTTGAGACGCTCAAGGAAGCGAAGGACATATGAGCAGCACCGGATACCAGGTCGCCCACAATACCATTCCATCGTACGTCGGTGCCGTACCCATCGTCGTCTTCCTCTCCGTACGTGGAAGACTCGGTGGACGAGTCGTCCTTGCCAAAGCGATAGCTCAGGAATTTCTTGCCCACTTCCCTTCGAACGCGTGCTTTCTTGCTAACGGTTTTGCTCCCGAAGAGGCCGTCCGCTACAATGTAGAGGCGAAAATCAAATTCGAGTTCCTGGGCGACGTTCTCCAACAGGTCCATCGCTAGACCGTAACAGCATTTCGTCCGGTATTTAAATTTCTCGAATGGAGATGGATCCGCTCCCCGACGGGCTTCCTCGTCATCGTAATCCGCATCTTCTTCGTCCTCTTCCAAGCGCTGCTTGTATTCCATCTCGTTGAACACTAGGGTTAAGTTGTCTTTGTCCGCCGTGAGCACACGATGACAGGGAAGGCCTGCGGAGATGAAAATAGAGATTTAACAAGGTTTAATTTTTAGAAACAGGCTCGAAATTGAAGATAGGCTTCAGAGTCGAGCGAAAAGCTTTTCGGGATTTCGAGGGAATTGCGACTATTTGTTACCTCTAAGACATTGTCCGTCTTCGTCCAATTCGGACTCCATGACAAATGGCGGCGCGAGCGCCGTCACCACGCGGAAGACAGTTCGTGCCCGGGTAGACAACGCCGCCACCGATAAATCACCGCCAGGCCAGACGATTGTGTCCAGGCGCACGGAACGTCCTGATACGATTCCCACGCGCTTCCATCGCAAGTTGTCGCCTTCTGCAACACGACATAGCCTCACTCAACCTCAAAAGCCACGGTGAACCTATCCGGTATTATAGCATGCTTTTATGGCCACCAATTATTCTTTTTGTTCGTTCCGAAATTTAAAAATTTTTTGGTTCGCAGATGCTAATGTTACTGGTCAGTAATTAGCCTGCTCTCGAGTGGAGAGCGGGGCCAGTGTCCGATGTAATCAATGGACGCATTAGCCTCTAATGCCCTCGACATCAATGGGCAAATTTGCTTGAAAATGGAGCTTTTATAAACGCTGTGCACGTAACACGTAGCATATTGCTCGCGTCGCGGGGGGCGGCGGCGCCGCACGCCGCCGTCAGGATTTAACAATTGCGTAGAGCGGCGGAGGGATGATAAAGTAACGAATAGCCGTAATCGCTTTCGTTATTATTAACAACACTGTTGTCCTGAGCGTGATGTTATTGCAACTTTAAAAAATTGTTGACAATGAGTAATTTACTATTGGGTTGAGTAATAAGTAGTGCGCTTTTTATCGTCAGCATTTTTTGTTTTTTTTTCTAATAAATCGAGAGTATTCAATGGAGCAAATTGTTATATTAGCGTCTACATTTTCAACATTCTAAATATAGATTAGAAAACTCAGGAAGAAAATTAATTGTGGATTGAGTCAACCTCAGGGGGGCGTTTTATCTTTATTAAACATTCCATTGTTTCTATTGCTACTGATCTCTTGCCACCGTTCCATCAGTTTGTCGATGCCCCATTGCCAGAAATCAGCTAGCCTGGATGCAAAGAAATTGAGGAGCCAATTTTGGAGGTTCTTTTTATTGCTGAAGTTTACGAATGTTAATAAATCTATTTGTTATAGAAAAACGAAAAATTTTAGCGATAAAACTATCACTACTTTTTATTCAGCCCAATGGTTCAGTAATAATATTTTTCACACCAAATTTTTACTTTACATAACATGGAGAATATGCAAATTCGGATAAAACGAATCGACGGTTATGATATTCTCTTTACCCGAATCGAACAATTGTTAAATGTAAAATTTACTATTTATAACCTAAATATTATGTTTCAAAATAAATGTAATAGATGATGCATCAGTTCGACTACGGGCGTAGCAAAAACTTACCGTAATCCTGTGAGTTGTCGGCAACGCCGCTGCCGCTATTATTATTGTAAGAACTACTATTATTACTAGCATTAGCATTATTAGGGTTAGCATTATCGTTGTCCTTCGATGTGTGATCAGGAACTAAATTCAGAATCTCGAAGTTCGCTACTAATGATTTGTCCAGTTTGTCAACGCCAATGTCTTGTATGAGTTTTTTGCCGGCCAGCGCGTCCGTGCAGACCGTTTTGAGTTCCCTGCAAGGAGAAACAATCGGCATAAACGAAACAATCGAAGTCGACAAAGAGAAATTGCAAATTGCAATCGACATGATATCAAAGCGAGCGCATATTTAGTGCGGAGGATGTGTTTGCACTGGATTGCGGAACAGATAGAAGCGAATTAAGCGCGAGGGGTTTGACGAGGAATATCTGCGCGAGACGCGACGGAATGCGCGCACGCTGGACGAAATCGATTTTCATCGCCAGGAAGCGATGCTCCAGGGCGCGCGGCTCACGCACGCCGACGACTACAGATCAGATCGCATTACATCACATTATATTAGCTCGTCGCACGTGACATGGCAGCCGGGATAATCGGACCATCGCGACCGCACCGATTTCCGGAATAAAATCACGCCGCCGCGTGTTTTTTACGGCGCGGATTAGAAAGGATTCGACCGGACAGGCCGGATTCGACGTGCATCAGCGCGTCACGTTTGACATATGTTCAGATTTCCACTTTTTCGACGCCAACTTTCTGCTTGCGTATTATACAATGGTAGAAATATCGACGGAAATTCGGCCAGAAAGTTTCTCTCGCGAATTTTCCGAGTTACTTCGTCCGAGATATCATTTCCTACTGCTTCGCCGGAAAAGGTTTTTCCGACGTGGAAAAAATGCAAAAAGTCGATACGCGCGTTTTTACATGATCGTGCGACGGCAACGTCCAGAAGTCTGTTGTGTTACTAGGCATTTTTTTCCAGTCTTGGGAAAACCTTGGAAAAAGCTGGGAAAGAAATATATCGAAATAACATGACCTCTAAAACGACGTTTTAATAACTGTCATAAATCAAAAGCAGTAATAATCGTTTATGACGCTCCTCCACTCTGTATTTAATATCCGTCATATTGTACGTTTGATTGTCTACCTATGGTACAAACCATTTCTTTAGACTGTAAATCAGAGATGTCGTGCGTTCTTCCTCTTTCCGTGCCTCGCTATAATTTCTTGTCTCGAAGAACATTTTCGTTGATATATTAACTGTTTTATGCATCAGGACGAATTTTATTGCTCCCAGTGTTGTGATTTGCCGAATCTTGCGCGACCCGTGCGCCGAAACCTTCCGCAACTAATTTTTGCTCGAGTCAGAACCTTTGTTCCTCGGTTTCTCCCAGCGGACCTCAAGATTAATGTATCGCTCATTTGTTTCGTTCTTTCGCAGCCACGAGACCTACAATTTTCCAATTTCTTTGTAGCTTTATGTCATCGTTACTCATGAGCGCACATTAAGGCCGTTTTTTATCAAAGCCCCGGACGATTTTCTGATGTTTTAAGTGACACTCTATTGATTTATCGATGTGGGTTAATCGGGGAAAATCTGAGGCGAATTGCTTGTCGTGTTTAGCGGATAGTGTGCATTTAAGGCGCTTGGAGGGAGAAAGCATGTCGGGGGAGTGAAGGTCGTTGGGGTGGTTAGCGCACGTTTACGCAGTTGTAAATCACGTTCACGTCTAATCCCCTTTCGTTTTCCGAATTTGGAGCGGACGAAGGATGCGAGCGGCGTAAGGAGCGGGCGCCTATTTGTTGGGATAAACATCCCTGTCGATGCTAAACATGTCACGGGTTCAAGGTGAATTGTTGGAATATTTTACAAGGAGTTCTTCTGTATAGGGAAATGTCGTAGTTGTTTATAACACAAAAGCGGAAAGAGTTTGTAGTTTATTATTATTCCAGCATTATTATTATGTTGTTATGTTATTTTATGTTTTTGATGTTATTTGGGTACGAAGACAAAGAATAAGTGGGTGTAAGGAGCGGCTGTGCTGCCTTGAAGGTTTGTCAATTTTTCTAGTTGATTATAAGACAAATGCCGAAAATGTTTGTAGGTTTTGATAATCACTAGAAAAGAGAGATGTTGGTTACTTGACTTGTTCAACGGTTCGTGACCGCCGATACGAGGGGGTTCAGTTCATCACCGACTTTGAGCTTTCCTACTAGATTAGTACAACTAGAGTTCTTCAATTCTTCTTGGTTTATCTTGGAGTGAACTCGCTCGAATCGAGTTCGATCTCTCGAACCTTCGAACGGAGCCGAAAATGTTCGAAACACGTGAGTGAGATTGCTTTCAACCACTCTCACTTGAACTCTATGAGTATGTTCGACAGTCGAACTTGAAACTCTCATTTCGCGCATGAGTTCGAAAATTCTAGCTCGACAACGATCTGAATGGGCACCCAGAACCGATATTTGTTTCTTCCGAAGTCCAAGATATTCCAAACACAACTAACCGAAATAAAGTTGTTAGTTCCACTGTACTATTTGTGTTTTTGTTTTAAGTTTTTGTAATGTAATTTGTGTAGTGGGTTGCGGAAACAATGCCCGCCAGGCGTTGCTTCCGGCATTAATATGTCGGGCACGTCGTGCGCTGCGGAAAGCATCGAACGTCTGTTCGTGACCGAGGAAATTGCTGGCAAATTGCACATGCAAAATGCCTGCGCCGAGGTGTCCTGCTTTTCAGAAAAAAAGTCTCAAACAAGACAAAGCCTTTCAAAAACGAACAAGGACTTTGTCTGTTTTCCGCAGTAGAAACACACGCGCTGTTTCCATCCAGTCTATAACTTTTATAATATTGTATAATTTCATACCCTACTATCAATTAATATATTTCTAGCGAATGGTGGCGCCAGTCAAGTTTAACTTTAATTAAACGCGTGACGCTGCTAGGGGCGCATCCGAGCATCATTATTATGCAGCATATCGAAACTTTTAATAAAGCGTGCGCATTATGCCACATTGCATTCCGCCCGTTTTCTGTGAGCGATATTGGACCTAGGACCTAGACCCACATTGCAGACGTTAATCTGCGTTTCGAACTCGGAACGCACGCCGAGGCCGACGTGGAGGCGCCGGGCGCAAGGAGCGAATCTGAATACGGAACTAAGAACTAGGCGACTACTTAAGCTGCGGTTCAAATCACGTCCGATGTGACATTCAACGCGCCGCGGCGCGAAAGCGCGAAGGTGAAAGAAAGGGAATAAGAAGGAAATAGATAAGGCGACGTGCGTTTTACGTCTTCCTTTTTTGTCATTAGTTTTCGTCCGAGACGGCCGGCTGTAAAGTGGAAACCGAAAGCTGGCTAAAACCGGTTGACTACTGGAAGTTGAAAGGCGCAGGAGCAGGGGACGAAGAGTGGAAATCAAATACCGACTGCGCCATGGTGGGTGACAAAAGGTGACAAAGAGTGATATGGCGCTGGAAACTCTGCGCGGAGCGTAATCTCTAATATATGTGTATGTTATACCTACGTGAGGGCTGGTTTGCCGATTACGGATTTCAGATATGAGTGTATGCGCGTTTGTGTGAAAAGGTGCATTTCAAACTTTGGATGAGGATAAAGCCCTTCGTCATCGTCATATTTCGACGATCCCCGGGATTATCGATAAGACTTTGGCGAGTTCCCGACACCTCCGAGCTGCTGAAGTTCGCCGGTGCGAATTTAAATTGGGAATGAGTAAAAACCGAAAATGTGCAAAAATAATTTACGTTTATTCACAGCTTCGATTTGATTTTAGAATTTCCGCTCCCGATAGACGCTGAAGGGTTTGAAGGAAAACAAAAGAGCACTTCTTCGGTCAGAGACCTTGGGGGTTTCATGACAACGGTGTGAATTTTATAGCGGGAATTTGCATTTTTACAGGTTTACGTGATTGCAAGAGAACCGTAGTCGACAGAATAAGAAGTAAATAGGACTGGGGGTTTAACGACGTCTATTAAACGGAAAAAGTATTTTATTTTTCAGTAAATTGTAAATATAAGATAGGTGTGTTTTTATATTTTGATTGTTTTATGTTGACAATTTTTAATAAAATTGATTTAGAAGGCATGAAACTATCAAATGAATAATTCAATAATTATTTTAAGAAGCAGCCATCTAAAATCAGCCACACATCGATTTGCACATTAAGTATTTTAGTGGAAACTGTGGGCACTATAGCCCTCGTAACTCGAAGAGAAATGAGAAATAAACGACTTGCTTCGAATTGAAGTATTTGTTGCCTGGAATGATTTTCGTATCGACCTAAAATTTAGTTCAAATTTTAGGTCGAAAATAATAATATATTGGAATTATTCATTGCAAGGTCTATTTTATAAAATGTCATTATTTTCTTCGTTGGGGCATTGTTTCAATTTAATATATGAATTAATAAATGATTTATCGTATCGAGAAAGTCGATATTGTGGCGAATATGAGGGAAGTTTATTTGAAATTATATATACAGCGTTATACTGCTTTATCATTTTCTAAGAGAATGTTATCATACATAAATTAAATATTCCCTACTACGGATTAATACTAATTAAATATCAATGGAATAATCCATAATTTCAATAACTTTTTAATTAATAATCAGAATTAATTATTCCTGTACCGTATTTCACATAAAATCAGTTAAAAAATCATTGATTTTTTAAGATGTCATACGATGACAAATTCTAATAATAGTCACAGACTTGGGTTTGAATCGTTTTGTTTTGTTTGTCTATGTAAAGAGTTGTACATTATATATTGCGATCGTATTGATATATCGCAGAATAGCTCCTAATAAATGTACGATTACAAGTAAATGTTTACTGTGAAAATGTTGTGGAAAGTTCAATGGACGAGTTTGAAAGTGTTTTCAGTATAAAAATAAACAGCACGTGTCATTCAAACTTTAGTTGCGCATAAACCGAATGCTTTTGGTATAGGTCACCCATGAAGCGCTCTTATAAGGATGACTTGTTATATAAAAGTTTAAAAGCCTTAAACTTCCAAACTAATACTTTCTCTGCAAACAAAAAATGGTTAGTCTATTAAAACGATTAGAGCAGAAATTATAACGGTATTATGGGATACGATAAATTTGAGTGTGCAGTAATTGAGACTGATCATCGACCCGGGATTAGCAGCACCCCACACTAATCTCGTTCTCTTTCAGCACATTTCTCATTTATTTCTATTACTCGTACTTATTTGTATTGAAATCCCATCTTCACCCTATAAATTAACTGAATCTGTTCTTTCCATCTCGTGGGATTCTAATACAAAATGCTGTGGGTATGCCGTCGTGACTTTTTTCTAAATATAAAAAAATATTGAGTATGTATTATTAACTTAGGGACTCTATCTCTAAGTTTGATCCTTATGGAAAGGGTAAAACCGAATATTCGCGTATTTGAATTTCATTTAGTCAGTGATTTATCTAGTTCGCGATTAACTCGGCCTGTGGTGCCTTACACAACGAATTTTCAAATGCACTATAGTTTCTAATTCATCGTCCTTTTTGTTAGCGCTGTTTCGTCCTGATAAGTTTCTAGCGTGTTTAATATGATGTACTTTGTCACGTTCTTTTCATCGCTTTCATCAAGGAACTTGTCACGAATGGCACCGCTTTTATTTCTTATTGCGGATATAATATATCGCGTCATGTCCGCGTCCGGAGAGAGCGTTATTTATTTTCTCTCTGCGCTCGTAATGATATCGTAAACTCACAGCATTGGAATTGAAAAATTCGTCGGAGCAAACACCTAAAAAGCAGCAACGACTGCGCTTTTCGTTCGAAGGTACATCGGCGGTGCAAATATACATTTGACAGGGGGTGGGAGGATAATATTTATGTGCAAAATGCTATTATATTTTTAGCAATGTGATAAATGAAATATGATAGAGTAGACATAATCTGAAATATAATGTGATTTATTCTTTATTTTTTCTCCAATTGAACTTATATGATTTCTAACTTGGTGACAAAGGTGGCAAAGATGGTTTAGACGGAATTTGTGATATTCCCACTTCTCAACTTTTGTAAAGGGAAGATTCTAATTATGAAGGCACCGGGCAACTGCAAAACTGCATATGAAATAAGAAGAGAACGGTGCCAAATGGAAAGAAATGGAAAATGAATTCGAAGCAGACATTGCAAGATTTGTTTAGGCTAACTTTGGTAGATGCGCCGGGTAGATTTACCTGTTCATTATTGAAAAATAATTGTCTACTTAGAAAGACTTTTTAATAACAGAGCATGGAAGATTTCAGTCGTTAAATGGTGTACCCCTCAGAAATAAAATTGACCTAAATCCATTTCTCCAGTTCTCACAACCAATCGAAATAAATTTATTTCACTTGCCGCGAACGCGAGACCAAAGGTAGCAACGAGCGACGTGTTATAAATTATCATTATGCGTTTCCGGCGAGTCCGGAAGGACGGCTGTTATCTGCACGCGAGGGAGATTGGCGCGAGCTTCAGATTTGCTCGCCGGTGCGGCCGAAATGCGCGCTCGGAGCGTCAATTTATTGCAATCCGTTTTGCATTATTCACCAATTTCATCCTGTCTGCTGAACCGAAGTGCCCGAGGGATGTTCGAGTGCTCGTTCTATTTGGTACGAAATAAAACAAATACAAACGTGATTTGAATGATTTTTTTCAGCGCGTTCGCAGTTTTAATAACTTGCGCTGTGTTCGTTCGTTCTGGCAACAGCAAAAAGTTTTATTTCCACAAATGCGATTCTAATTCGCGAATAGAAAGCGAGCGGATAATCACGAAATAATGACTTCTCTGGCCCGATCTCGGAGTGCAATCTGTGCGTCGTTCAAAGCGGAAGACGGATTACGTCCGTAATTAATCCAAACTTTGCGCCAGCGATTCGAAACTCCAAGTAGACCCTCCGTTGGTTTTTTACGCGCCTAAACGCGCCGTCATAAATTCAGTGTTCACGTCGACACCAGGATACAAAACAGGTTTTTGTCGCCCCAGCGCGAAACGAGTCCGAAAAGTTCGGCAACTTTTTGTTTGACTTTTAATTTCGCTTCCCGTCGCCGTTTTTGCACCAATTACGGTCAGGATAACGGACGAGGATCTCTGGATACGTTTTAATTATCTACGCGAGCATACGTTTGAAAAAAATTCCCGGGTGTGTGAAGCCAGTGACCGTGAGCGAGGGCACATCCTAACATCTGCATGCAAATTAAAGGTAATTAATTTTCGCTTCGTTTTAGTTCGCAAATCTCTTGCCGGATAAAGTTAATTCCAAGGAATGGTCTTCTTAACAAATTCGTCGTTTTTCTTGCGCGACGCAAGCTTAGTTTGGGGCATTCGTACTCCTCAACTTGTCTGGAGGGAAGTTTCGAATTGTGAAGGCCCCGGGTAACATGGAAACTACGCATTGAAAAGAAAAACTCGTAGCAGAGTAACCATTCCGAAATGTACGGACAATAAAACACGAGCGGACATTGTTAGTTCGTACTTTCTTCAACTTTGGCGGATGCGCCGGGTAAAATTAGAAAACCAGCTAATAATTTAAAACATTTTACCTTCCGAACATTGTTGTGAATGTTTGTTCCTTGGCGCCTTGCGGCTTCCAGCAACTGGTGAACATCCTATCGTAGGCAAGACTCTCCACCAGCCAGTTGGGCTCTCGCTCCAGGACGACCCGCAGCGCCGAAATCAACAACCGCACGGTACCCTTAACGAGATGCCGATCAATTTTGATCGGCACCGGCCTAATGCTTAGCAGTCCGACGGGCAGCTCCGCCGATCGTTTCGCCCTCGGTCTCACACTCTCGTCGCGCACGTCGTCGATGCGTTTGCGCGATCTCCTCGAACTTTTAGAACTTTCAACGCCATTTAAACGATGATTGAATAAAAGGAACTGATCGTTTTTTAACAAATAATTTACACCCATATCACTCAGCTCGTTCCGCAGGTGGTACTCGCGTTTGTTGAACTTTTCGTCAATTTCGTTCTCCCGTTTCGCCCGCTGGCGCACGGCCTGCGCCGGAGGATGGGAGGACGCATCGTCCTGACGCAAAGGCGAAGGCGAGGCTAGCATCTCGGCGAGATTCTTTGGAGAGTTCGTGTAGGTGTCTATCCAAATCCATACGAAATGGCCGTCGAGCATGTTGAGACGCTTGGCGTCCTCGAGGATGCGGATGGCAGTCGGCCGATTGGTCATTAGGACGACGACGCCTCGAGTCGATCGGGAGATATCCGCCAGTTTTCTGAAATTCGAAAAAATATGTTATTCGCCAGGCGGATGCTAGGAGGATGCGCCGAGCGCCACAACGTTTTCCCCATTTTCGGACAATTTCTAGTGCACGCATCATTCATCACTGTCGTCCTTAGTCTTTTCCGTGCTCGCGTGGCCGTGAAATCGCCAAGAAAACAAAATGCCTGCGTCCACTTAGCCCTCTTGGTCGTCATCGAAGCGCGTTGTTTTTATAACCTAAGCAAGACGAATTAGCGCCATCTTCCTCTCCTCCTCTCCGCCGCGACCCAATTTCCCTTTCCCGCACAACGCCGCCATCTATACATCCTTGAAGCGAACCATCCACTTCATTTTCCACCTTTTTGTTTCCCTCCGTTTCGCCTAACAAGTAAGTCGATTGCTAAGTGCGCGGAGCTTTCAGCGAGCGTTTGTGTCGCGCGGTGAAAATTCCACTGACGTGAACTAATTTTATTTGTTCGTGCAGATCCCGCCGTGCCGCGTTTCGCCCTGTTTTGCTTCATTCCGCGGCAATACATTGCCGAGCTTTCGGGCGTAATAAACATTGTTACGTTGTTCTTTTTTATTCGTGGCGCGCGTGTTCGAACCGAAATTAGTTGAATTATGCCACCGACAGACGGTGTGCTTCTCCACAATTAAAAACTGCGCAAGGAGCGCGAGAACGAGGATAATTGCGACCTCGGAAGATAAACACACGCGGGCGCGTAATGAAAATTCGCACGCGGGCAAATTAGATAAAGCGTGCGGAAGCGCGTTGCCGCCGACGGCGCGCATATGAAATTTAATTACCTGAATATCTGTTGAGCCTTCAAAGGAGTCGGCAGCTGCACAAGCGTGGGGTGGAGGGGAGCGGCGGCCAGCGGCTGCCACAGCTCGGGGCGTTGGAGCGCGCTCACCGCCGCCCGGTCCGCCAGCAGCGTGAACGTGTGCCAGTGAGCCTGCAGCAGGACGCCGCGCAATGCCTGCACCACCTCCCTGCTTGTCGGCGCGAGGTGCATCTCCAGCGCGTTCGCTTCCTGCAAATTGGTCCAATTATTAAGCGCACAATGTTACATCTGTCCACTTCGATACAAGCTTAGTTTCGAACCAAATACATGTTGAACAAAACCAACCCCCGCTTCAAATATCTCAAACCAATCTTCAACATCAACAGGGCTTCGTTCAAAGCGTTATTAAAGCGATGAACCAATGTTTGAAGATACATTTTGAGGTTATGTTTGGTTATAGCAAAGAAAGCGTGTTTATTTATTTTGTTTATAGATAGCGCGCTTTCTCAAAGTCGTAAAAGTAAAAGTAAACGAAGACGCTGAGCAAACGACCAGGCGCTATTTATGGCAGATGTGTTTTTTTTATGTAGGTCAGTCTACGCGATGGCATGTCGGGACAAAAGGTCGCCACCGACTCGGACAGCGAGTTGCGAGCGGGCGGCGCCGACGGCGGCGCGACCGGGCGGGAATTCTACGGGGAGATGTACCGATGTGCCAATGTGCCAATGTCCCGACCCGGACCTCTCACCCTACGTCAGAATGAGCTGTCCAATCTTGTAAGTGCGCAATGTATAATTTTGAAATTAATTACCAGGCCCTAAAATGCGCAAATCATTCTGAAAAGTTAATAAGGCATTAACGAGTTTGCTCAGTATAAATTTTTAATTAACACTTTAGGGCTTTTGTCGCCCAGCTTCGCGGCGGATTTTTTTGCTAAATTTACTCGTGCACTTATCCGGTCTTGCACTTTTTGCATGCC
>JARRAA010004082.1:0-11222 GCA_030557295.1 Ecitodaemon sp. MM-2014
GACAGAATGAAAATGGCGTCCTGTCGTATGGATCGGTCCGCTCTCTAGAAAAAAAACGAATCGCTTGAAATCCATGATTCTATGCACAATCCAATCTTATGCAATTGCTAAACGAACGCTGCACGCCTTCTGAATTCGCTGCAGACGTGTATTTGCTTTCGAAACGAGCGCGATCGCGATGCGATTCTGAGCTGCTGCGTCGACCCGGAGCCATCGACGACGAGCGGCGGACGGACTTGGCGCGTCGCGCGTTACGGTGTCACCCGGTGCGGCGTTCCCGACCAGTGTACGCGAGTGCGTGTGTGCGTGCCCCAGGTGTCCAGGGAGGACGAGACCGCCGCCGACGGGTAAGTCAACACAACATTGCTTTATTCGTCTGGCTCCGATGACCTCACCCCAGAGCAGAAAACTCCGAACGCTGGCGTTGTGTCGGCGGGTGTCAAATGTCAAAATAATCGCTGGCTAACCTCTAGTGCGACCAGCACAGCGAGCAACGCGTTCGTTATTTTGTTCTCGAACAGTTTTTCACTCTTTTCACGTGCGGGTTGTTAATCAGTGGGGTGTTGTTTTGCCGCGAGAGAGTTTGTTGTACGTGCCGCTGTGTCAAGTCATTCGTACATAACCTCACAAGTTGCAAGTCTTGTGTGCAGCGCCGAAGACTGCGAGTAGTTTACGCCAATTGATAACGTCGCAGCGACGAGGTTGCTGTAGTTTTAAGTAGTTTGATATGTTAAAATGGGCGGAACGTTGATCCAGGTACGGAAGTATTTCGCATTAAGCAGATGAACGCAGAATGGTCGAGCGCTTGGTTTCTCACGAATCTCTCGTGTTTGCAGCGGGCGCCCGGCGCATCGTAATATGCGCTGGCGGTCGGCGCTGACTGATCATGGAGAAAATCAGCAGCAGGCACGGCGTCGGTGGCGGCGGCACGCGCACGCGGCGCAGTAGAGAGCGTCGCGAGAAGCGTGGACATCACGGCCGCGAGCGGTCCAGCGCCGGCGGCGGCGGCGGCAGCAGGCGTCGCGCGCACCACGAGAACGGCGCGTCGCCGAAGGGCTCCAGCGGCGCCAACTGCAAGCCCCTCGTCGAGTACTCGGACGTCAGCTCGGAGGACCTCTCCGGGCCCGAGGCCGGCGAGATACAGAGCGAGGTGGAGTTCTCGTTCAGCGACGAGGAGGAGCTCAACATGCACCGCAGCAACAACCACCATCGGTCTTCCTCCGGCCGCTACGCCGCCGACGACGAGTACTACTTGCGCGCGCATCACGTCCATCGGGCGCGGCCGCGCCAGCTCGACCATCACTCGCACGGCTCGCTGTCGCTGGCGGCCGCCGCGAGCCCCGTGCCGAACGCGCGACGCGAGCGCAAGCATTCCGTGTCCTCGCGCTCGTCGAGATCCAGCGACCTGCGCCACCGGCGGAAACAGGAGTCGCCGCCGGTGGAGTACGTGCCCGTGATGATGGCCTCGCCGCAGCCGGCGTTCGACTACGACCTGGAGCGCAAGAAGCGGAAAAAGAAGGAGAAGAAGCACAAGGACAAGAAGGCGAAGAAGAAGAAGAAAAAGAAGAGCAAGCATCGGTCGGACAGCTCGGACAGCGGGTCGGAGTCGTCGCCCGAGGTCGTCGACGACGCGGAGCAGGCGTCGCCCGGCGAGAAGGAGCAGCTCTCCGATTGGGAGGGCGCCGCCGACGCGACGGTCACGGAGAAGATCGCCGCGGACTGCTCGCCGGTGTCGAACGAATCGGACATGCCCATGTCGCCGCCGCCGCCCGAAGAACAGCCGCGCAAGGACGAGAAAGACAAGGAGAAGGAGCGCAAGGAGAGCAGTCGCCCGAAAACTCCGCCCGCCAACGATCACGTCAGGCCTAGCAGGGATTCCCCGCACACGCCGCCGATCTCCTCCTCGTCGTCCAGGAACAACTCCAAGGGCGACGAGTCCTCGGAAAGGGCCAGGGACAAGCATTACAGCCCTGTTGTACACTCGCCATATAGGAATCCTAGTCCGGACAATTACTCGAGGTCGCTGTCGCCTGGTAGCCGTCGGCGGAGAGAAGTCACGCACTCCTCACACAAACACCAAAGCAGTCGGTACAGGAAAGAGCGCGAGAAGGCGAAGCGCCGCCTGAGTCGCTCGCCGCACCGCCGAGGCCGCTCCTCCAGGTCGACGAGCCCGGCGTATCAGCACGCGCGCAAGCCGGCTTACAGCCGCTCGCCGGGCCGGCCCAGCAAACGTGCGCGCTCGCGGAGTCCCCGAGATCGCGACCGCGGCCGCGACCGATCGCCTCCGCGTCGCAGCGGCGGAGGCGGCGGCGGCGTCGCGTCGTCCGGCGAGAAGCGCAGTCCCTCCCCGCATTCCATACGCTCCTCGCAGCTGAAGAACAAGATCACCGACACCAGCCTCTTCGCCGAGTTGGTGAAGGACAAGCACAAGCGCGCGCTGGAGCTGAAGAAGCTGGAGCGGAAGCTGGAGGCGCAGCCCGACGAGAGCGGCGACGTCATCAATCTGGTTGCGAATAACGCGAGCGCGCCCGCGACGGCGGGCAACGGCACGCCGACCGTGGTGGTGGAGATCCCCGACGACGTCGTCGACTCCAGCAAGGTGGACAACGTCGAGCCCGTGCCCATGGACATCGACAACATACCCATACCCTCCGAGGAGGGCGGCATCGTCGAGTACAAAGTGAACGACATCGCGCTGCCGAACAACAACGGCACGCCGGCCGGCAACGGCCTAGAGGCGGCGCCGCCGCCGCTGCCGCCGAGCGCGCCGCCCCTGCCCATGAAGGTGACGATCCACACCAAGGAGCTGCCGCGCAAGAGCAAGAGCATCACCAAGCTGCCCATGCCGCCCGGCATGAAGCATCAGGACCTGGAGGCGATCGAATCGCCGCCGAGCCGGACGCCCACGCCGCCGGTCAAGCAGAAGACGCCGCCGAAGAAGGGCATCATGAATCTTCCGATGCCACCAGGTAGATATTAATTTCGAATTTCGAATTGCGCCGTCTCTGCGCAGTTCCGCTCAAGCGGAATCGACTTTAATTGGGTGTTTTCCTATTTCTGGCGTTACAGTCCTGGCCACGGGCGCGGAGGATCTCAGCGGCGACGAGGACGCCTCTACGCCGCCGCGCGACGGCAAGCCGCGCGCGCCGCGGCCGAAGCTCAAGCGGCCCAAGATACTCAAGCGACGCGGCTCGCGCTCCCTGCAGGCGATCACTCGGCCCGACTGGGGCGAGCGCTGCGTCGACGTCTTCGAGATGATCAACCAGATCGGCGAGGGCACCTACGGTCAAGTGTACAAAGCGCGCGACGTGCAGGCGGACATCCTGGTCGCCCTCAAGAAGGTGCGGCTGGAGAACGAGAAGGAGGGATTCCCCATCACGGCCGTGCGGGAGATCAAGATTCTTAGTCAGCTGAACCACAAGAATATCGTTAATTTGCGGGAGATCGTCACCGACAAGCAGGACGCGGTGGATTTTAGAAAGGTTCGTGCTCGCCTTGGTTCTCGTCGATCGTCATTGAGTATTTCGCATCGTTTTAGGACAAAGGCTCGTTTTATCTCGTCTTCGAATACATGGATCACGATCTGATGGGATTGCTGGAGTCCGGAATGGTGGACTTTAACGAGCTGAACAACGCGTGCATCATGCGGCAATTGCTCGACGGCTTGAATTATTGCCACAAGAAGAATTTCCTACATCGCGACATCAAGTGCAGCAATATTCTCATGAATAACAAGTGAGTTGCTTCGTCAACTTGCCCAATCGAACATTGACTAAGCGATGTTTTCAGGGGCGAAGTCAAGCTGGCCGATTTCGGTCTGGCGCGTTTGTACAACGCCGAAGATCGCCAACGCCCTTACACCAACAAAGTGATCACCTTGTGGTATCGCCCGCCGGAACTGCTCCTCGGCGAAGAGCGCTACGGGCCCTCCATCGACATCTGGTCGTGCGGGTGCATTTTAGGAGAATTGTTTTCGAAGAAACCCCTGTTTCAAGTAAGCTCGTGCGCTTGTTTCGTTTGTTCTTGGATTAATGGTTTTTCGCTTTTTTCCTGCTCAGGCCAACGTAGAAATGCTGCTCCTGGAAACGATATCGCGGTTGTGCGGGACGCCGACGCCCGCGGTGTGGCCCACGGTCGTCAAGCTGCCGTTGTTCCACACGATCAAGCCGAAAAAATTGCATAGGCGACGGCTGCGCGAGGAATTTATGATGATGCCCACGTCGGCGTTGGATCTGCTCGATCGCATGTTGGAGCTCGATCCGGACAAGCGCATCACCGCCGAGGATGCGCTCAAGTCCGACTGGCTGAAGAACATCAATCCGGAACGGTTCGTTGCTCTTGTTTTCCATTTTAAACGGTCAAACATCATCGCATTTGCGTGTTTTTGTAGAATATCCGCGCCGGAATTGCCCACGTGGCAAGACTGTCACGAGCTGTGGAGTAAAAAGCGCAAGAAACAGATGCGCGACCAACAGGAAGCGATGACCAATCAACCTAGCGGGAAACCGCCCCTCCTGCCCAAACCGCCATTCCCTAAAGTAGACGAGAACAATGAATTCGGAGGGTGAGTAAAACCTGCGAAGCTTTGCGCGCCCCAAACGATTTAATTTAATTTATGATTTTTTCATGCGTTTATGATTTCCTCCTCCAAATAATTTTTGTTTCTGTTTTGTTTTTTGTTTCAAGACGATGAAGCGGCCTCGGATTAAAGTGCGATTTAGTAAAACGAAAATTAGTGAGAGCACGCGCGCGGACAGTACTCGGGTGCGCGCGCGTAAACTATCATGCGCCTGGAAGGATTTGTTATTATCTATCATATTTATGGTATAGTGCACGATGGAATTGCGATATACATATTTATAAATACATGATTGCAGACACGTTCGCATAGTAATATTGTTCGACGACGCGCGCGCACGAGGTCGATTCCTATTTGTTGCGCCGTCTCTTCTTCCCTTCTTCAGTTGTACATAGACGCAGCTTTGGCGGCGTCGCGCCAAAGTTCTCTTTTATATCAGTAATTCGATTGATCGTTGTTTTAAGTTATGCCGCTCTGTAGGGTAACAAAGTCGATTTGTTTGATTATTGTGTACATAATGTTTTATTTTTAATTTGATTTATCTTGATTTGTGTAAATAAATGGGACTCATTATTTACTCACTCTTTGTCGAACCGGATCTGTGAGTCGCCACGTTTTGCGTCGATGTCGCGTCGAAGTTCTCAAACGAACGTGTTGATGTTTTGTTATGCTGCTCGGACGCTTGGCGATCGTGAAGCTCGTCGAAGAGTTTGAAGATGGAGGCGTACGATACGGCCGTGTTGAGCTACGCTTTGGCCACCGCCGCCTCCAAATTGAAGCCGGGTCTGCTGGGCATCGCGCCCAACATTCCCGCGCCGAGAAACGCGACGATCGCCGCCGCGGAAGAGTCGCTGACGCCGCCGGCGCCGAGGAACGCCAGCGCCGAAGGGAAAGGCGCACAGGAAGCCCTGGGAAAGATGCTTTCCAGCTTGGAGCAATCGTTTTTAAACAGGACGCCGATACAACTGCCGCAGATGTTGGAGATGTGTTCATTGAAACAAGTAATTGCGTCATTCATTACATTCGCTCACGATCACATCGTAATTATGCGCGTTTTAATTGTAATCGCTCTTGTTGCAGCTGGATGCGCAAACTTTGAGCCTCCTGGATAACTTGCAAAGCGAACTGAGGCAAATCTGCAAGGCGAATCCCGGCAAGGCGTATTTCCTCGTCCTTAGTGATAGTGAGTCGCGGCGAATTGTCGATTTTTGCGGCGCATTTACACGGGCGTTGTTTTCCAGGTGATGACACACAGGTATCGGGCTTATTGAAAAAGGACCAAGTGATCAAGCTGCTCGCCGAGCTGTACGGGAAGTTCAGCATGGCGGACACGGCGAACTTCTTGCGTTCTTATCTCGTGTCTTCGTAGTAAATACCATGTGCTCTTTTGCATTTTTCGTTACGTTCTTCTTTTGTGATGAAAGTAAATTATGAGGGTTATTGTACATACGCGGCGAGGCGGAAACCGATGGACAAAGTTGGACGTTTGTTCGTTATTATTATGTTGTAGCTTATATCCTTTTGTACTAAAACGATAAATAATGAATATACAGGTAATTATGAGGATTAAAATAAAGATACTTTTACTCGAGTTGGAGTTAATTTTACTAATGTGGTACTCGAGAAATACTAATTGCAAGGACCAATTGCTTTAGTGTGTTTCGATATTCGTATTTGCCTTTTAATATAAGTAATGTGTGTTCGAATGAAGTCAAAAAACTTTGTGCGCAAATTTCTGTAATGTATTGCCAACGATAAGATGCGAAATTCACAAGGATGGCACAATTCCTCGCGTATGTGACCATTTTAATTTATATTTTAATGCCGGTCCTCGCTGAATGTAATTTAGATATAGCCATATTTCCAATTTTGTAATTTGTTAATGCACAAGGTGCGTATGACGAGCACAAAAGTATAAAAGTGTGCCAAACGTTATCCTTAAAACAGTTACGCGCTGCAATGAATGCTAACGTGTTTTTGTTCGTCCTCGTTGCGATTGCGGGTTGCTATGTCTCCGTCGGAGCTCAACCCCCGGGCCAAGCCAGGTGGTTCTGGGGAGGATCTTCGAACAAACCGAACGAAACAATCCCTTTGTAAATATTGGCAATCCTTGCAATTTGAACATTTGTTAATTGACTCTACGTAGGAAAAACCTTTTGTTCATCAACGAAGTCGTCGATGTCTACATGCGTGAACTTCGTCTCATCGTGAAGCAGTACCACATGGATCCCTTCAAAGTACCGAACATCTCCCAACCATTGAGCGTACGTATCGTTTATAATTACTTTTATTATCAGCACTAATGGGGTGTGACTTTCCTGCGACTAGTTAGTAACATTGAATATGGACAACATGAGGGTGTGCAACTTGAGCACAATCAAACGAACCGCCGACGTTGTCATCATGGACGACGCGGTCACCAAAGATTTATTTTTCAACGTATCAATCGGTGTAGATGAACTTCAGGTGAGTAAATAACATAAATCAAACAATTGACACATTTCAGCCGAACTAAACACTTTAGATCCTCTCGGACTACGCCATTGTGAGTTGGATGATTAATTCGGCTGGGAAAGTGAAGGGTAAATTGCCCGGCATGAACGTGGGCCTCGGATTGCACTTTAATTTCGACACTGTGATGTTAAATATGACGTCGTTTTCCCTGCACAAAAGTTCTGAGTAATTATAACTTTCAACGCCTGTAGAGTTCCAGTTATTAACTCGGATCGTATGTTTATATTCGTAGGCCGTTGGTACTGGAGTTCGAAGATTCCTACTACATGAATATGATCACATCATTCATAACCAGCTGGTTTGGCGACATGATTGTGGGGCTAGTGGAGGGACCGTTTAAGAACCAACTGATTCAGATTATTGACAACATAAACGTCTCCATACAGGCAAACTTTGTGAAAGATGATGCTGAAGTTCCTCCAGCAGAAGAAGCGGGAAAAGCTATAATGCGAAAAATGGGCGTGATTGGTACCGCAGCGACGAACGCATGAAGATAGATTTATGAAATAAATGAACCTTACAACTATTCTTTAATTAATCCGAACTGTATCCTGAACTTATCAAATATAGGTAGGAATTTCACGAAATAGAAGAGAAAATGCAAGGAATGTTCGAAAAATGCTTTTATTATTTTTAAATAACGTATACATTATTAGCACAATGTGAATAACAAACATGATGTTCGACCGATCCGCCGTGCATTGCTAACATAGCTTTATGGATATCGCAAAAACCAGTAAAGCTACGTCACCAACGAACGGAAAACCAGATCCACGCAGCTTCGGGACCCTCGACCTGGCAGAAAACCGATGACAACTTTGGATACTTAACGCGAATGTTTGATCTAGTCACAAGCCAAAACAAATGCGACTAGACCAAAGCACTCGAGCGGAATATCCGACTTCCGGGCCAGAAAACGCCGCCCCCGAGTGTCCCCACATCGAAAAGCAGATGTCGGCGAGTCTTTTTCAAGTAACTAATGGCTGTGATATGACATCAAAGCAACACACCACGCCATTAGTTGCCTGAAAACGAGCACCCCGTTCCGAAGCGACTTACTAGCAGCATGGAGCGGACCGAAGCGAAGACTCGTGAACAATTAATTGTTTTGGTGACGCCAGCCGTCCGAAACACAAACCCGTCACACGGCTAGATCACCAAAGACAACTAATCATTGCTCTCCCACGTCAGAAAGTCGAGAATCGTGCGGACGAACCGCGAGATCATTCCGTACTCCAGCGTCGCGAATCCCAATGGTGTACAGGAAGATCCCACGGCTCGTCAACGCTCGCTCACCTCCCGGGCACTTTAAACAAGATCACAAACACGTGGACGAGAGTCAATCTTAAATCCGAATCGCGGCGAGTTCAATCCGTACTATGAGCATCAAACGCAGCATATGGAACAGGTTGAAATCGCCAGAATTCGCGATTTATTACACTACTCGTCACTACTGCCCGTCTACGACCAGCTTCCCCTCAGCTTTGCAAGTCGTGGGAGAAGGCTGGTTGTGTTCTCGAACACCACCGATTGTACACTGACCTTTGCAGACCAGTGGTCGTCATTTTATACAAAAAAAAATCTACCAGGGCGGCCCGCACCACCCTCCCCACCACCCCGAGGGCGACCGCACTTCCCAGAATCTGCGAAAGCGCCGCACCCGAGGCGCATCAGGTACCAGGTAGGTAGAACCCCGCGCCCACCCTTAAACTATGCAAATTACTTAATCTTAAACTAACAGTCGACGGCAAGTTTACGCGCTAACGTAAAATTAAACATGAAACTACAAGTACAGGCTCGACGCGAAGATGATGTCGCGCTTGATGAGCTTGATCGCCGTGTTGAACTTGTCCTCGAGGTCGGTGTTGCCGATGGTCTTGGACGCCTGCACCATCTGCCGCAGGAGCTCCTCCAGCCGGCGCATGCATCGAATGATCGAGCCCTCGAACACCTCCGTCATCTTGCACAGCTCGCTAAACGACGAGCCGTTGCACCACGCGTACACCACGTCCATCAGGCCCGGCTTGAACTTCTCCACGTACTTGTCCTCGTCGAGCGGCAGGCGCGACTCGGTGCTCACCTTCGCGATGCGCCGCCCGATGTCCTGCATCTGGCGCAGCGCGCCGCACAGCTCCTCCGAGAGCTTGGGAAAGGCGCCTTGCGCGCTGTTCTCGTCGAAGACGAAGCAGCTGAGCAGCGAGCACGCCTGCGCGGGCGAGAGGGAACCGAAGAGGCCGTTGAAAATCATTTCGCATATCAGCAGCTCGTCGGCGCTGCGCGAAAACATCGAATGATTCGGTTTGCTCACACGAAAACGTAAAAAACAACAAAGTTTCGCAAATACCTGCTGAGTTCGCACGCGACTCGCCCCTTCAACTGAATAACGTCCGCGTTCGTGGAGTATCCGAGCCGACGCAACACCCTCTTCCTGCACTTCAGCTCGTCCAGCTGCAGGACGGACTTCGCGTCCATCAACTTTTTGCGAGCTGCCGCCAATTCCTCCTGGCACTGCACCTTCTGTTCGTACGCCGCGTACTCGCTCGTCAAACTCTCTTTCTTGTGCATCGGGTGTTCGTACATTCTGCAAAACAACAACGAAATCGTTAAAATCCTTCGTCAGGCATAGATGTTGATTAAAACGAACGTAAAATCGCCTCACCGTTTTTCTAGACTTTCGATGCGCTTCACGATGCCCTCGAACTCGCCGTCGGCGATCTTCATGTCGTTGATCGGGTTCAGGAGCGGCGGCCCGCCGGGGAAACGCTTTTTGACTTCGCAGATCGCCTTGTGCACGCCGCGTCGGGCGTCCCGCGAGCGCAAATCATTCGGACAATGCAAACGCACCGACGATATGTGCGTTATCAACGTCGAGGACACCGCGAGCACTTCCACTTCGCCAGTCTGCGATTAAACGCCGAAAAAAATTACGAAATAATTCGCGCCAAAGTCGTGAAATTTGCGGGGAAATCACGAAAACCTACCTGATTCGCCGGACAGGGCTTGGGAATTTCCTCGTCGTCTTTGCTCGCCGCGGGGAGCACGTGCAGCAACAGATCGACCTGGATCTTGGTGGCGCTCTGCAGCGGATTAGCCTTGCGGCGGCCGGCCGTCTCGGCCACCTTCTTAAAGTTTACGATCGCACCCCAATCGTACTCCTCGCCGTTCGTCTTAATCTGCAACGCGCGCATATAACGCCTAAATTAGCGACGATTTTACTGCGACCGAGAATGCGTTAATAGCCGCTGTCGTAGGGATTAAGAGTGTTTACGATTATGCAAATGCGGGCTCGAAGTGTGGACTTTCAATTCGGCGAAACTCCGTGAATCGCACAAATTGCCGGATTCTCGGAATCCGTGCGCACCCCAACTTACTTTGACCAAACGGCCCGGCTGTAAAAACGGCACCAAATGCTTGGGCTGCGTGATAAATCCGCGAAATTGCACGCCCAGGGCGTCCAGCTCGGTGCGAATCGCATAATACGATGCGATATCTTCTTCGTTGGCGATCTTAAACTTTTCGTATTTCTTACGCACCTTCTCGTAATCTGGAAGTTAGAATCTGTGTGTTAGAAACGTCGTGAAAAGTACCTAACATGCAAGCTCCCGCTATTTCTCGAAAAATTTTACAGCATAATTGGGAAGGACATTTAATTTACTACAAAATGACACCAATTTCGTTTCATTGGGCCCGCGCGAACACAAGATATGCGGCAAAAGCCCACTGAAAACTAACAACTTCGCAAGAGTTGCATTTTCCCGCCATTTTAAAACATTTGCAATCTCAGGTTACAAGCGACAAACAACTCACCGTCATACAAGCCGGGAATGGCCGCCTGATTCTGAAACTGATAAAACGATCGCTCCAGCATGTACTCCGGATTGATCTCCTCCACGCGCAGCAAGTTCAAGACCATGTTGTACGTCAAGTGGAACGCCGAGTTGATCGGATCCGGCTTGCCCTTGACGATCTCGCGACCCTCCGCCTTCGGCACCTTCTCGTCCACCATCAGGATGACGATGCCCTTGTCGTCCAGACCGCGGCGGCCGGCGCGACCCGACATCTGTATATACTCGCCGGACGTCAACTGCGCAACATAAACAAACGAAAAACGTAACGGCTTCTTCAAACC
>JARRAA010004086.1:0-10817 GCA_030557295.1 Ecitodaemon sp. MM-2014
TTTACGCATTGTTCGCGACTTTTGCGTGCCGCCCAAAGTTTGCCGAATGTATTTCGCGACAAATAATTAATTTCCGTTGCGAGCTTTTAATAAAGCTCGGCGACACAAAGTTTTCGAGCATGTGTGAAAGCTCGTTTCGCTCTCGGTGATTTGTTTACAAGTTTGCGTCACTTTGCAATGAATTTAATCGAGGCTTTCGTTAGAGCTTTTATCGGAGCTTTCGGCATGACCTAATTAGCGCTCACCGGAGCTTTCGAATTTGCTGCCGTTAATTTCGAAATACTTTCATTTTTTTTTGTTCACGGCGGCGAGCTTTCGTCGAAGTTGCGGAGTTCGTCCTGAGCTTTTTCCGCGACGCATGTTGCGCGTAGATACATGAACTGCAATTTTCCGAGCGAGCTTTTCGCGCGAATGTTGCGAAACAATCGCTCCGCCATCGGTTCGAATGAAAGCTCCGCAGTAGTAAAAGCGCAACCGCGACGTTTTGCATCCGCCGCCGCCGCCCCCACGCGGCGGCAAGTGAGAAATGAGACTGCGAAGCAAGCGGTCGCTTTGAATTTCCCCTTAGTTCATCGCCTTTTTACGAGAGCAGAATGTTTTCCATCAGTGAATACGTAGCTTGCCGCCGCCGGGGGCGGCGAGCGGAGTCGTAAACTTGCATACATCATATTAGCGTCGCGCGAATACAGAGAGCGCAAAATTTGAGCAATTTGTTAACATAACCAAGAATTTGAGCTTTTCGGTACAAATTGGAGCTTTTGAGCTTATTGGGCATTTCGAACTTTTTTGGAGCATTTTAAGCACTCAAATGAAAGCCGATAGTTTTTTTCAAGAAAACGGTATAAAATCCGTGAACGATATTGTTTTAATCCTCGAAAGCTCGAAAAAGCTCGGGAAGAATCAAGATTGCGCTAAAGCCGCGCCGAATCGGAATTTCGAATCCCCATTCTGTCCTGCGGACTCGTAAAAGTCGGTAAGCTCGGGTCGGCCGGCCGCAAAGCTCGATGGCCAAAAGCTCAAAGCTCAACTTTCACTCCGGCGTCGAACCAATGGCGAAACAAAAGCGTATCTGATCGACCGCCGTTGCGGCCGATAGCTCCTGACCCCGCTCAGGAATAACAATGTAGCAGGGGGATAAAGCTCCCCTCCTCCCGCCGCCCCCCCAGCGGGCACATACCTGCAGCGTCCGATGCAAATAACTATTGTTCGATTTCGCAAACTTTTATCAAACTTTATCGTCCGCATTCTTCGGTACCGACGACGGAACACTTTTATGAGCTTTTTGCATTCCGCTGAAAGCTCGCGCGAAAGCACCGACGATAAAGAATTTTACTTTGGCGGAGCTTGATTAATTGGAGTGTGTGGTGCCGAAGTAAAGATTTTTATTGGTCGAAAGCTCGCAAAGCTCGTGAAAGCTCACCGAAAGCTTCGAAAGCTCAAAAAGCCGAAAAGGGGATTAAACCACCCGAAATGTTCGGTTTGGTTAATCTTTGAGTGTTTGATATTATTACGCCGAAATATCTAAAAAAAAAGACACGTTGTGCAGGACGAGCAGGACGAACGGGAGGGTGCAGGATAATCAGCCGCATCCTGTCACTGTTGACACAAATCCAAGTGTATCGATGTCGCGGTCGACCGCAATCGCGTTAAAATCGAACGCGCAACCAACGGTGACTAATCCTCTAGGACATCCAGCAGGAGTCCTGCAGGACGCAACTTCGCCTGGGGAAATCCGGCGGAGAAAAAAGAGAACGCCGCCGACATCGAAATATTTTCTTGTCATAAATTTTCATCACGAATTATTGCGAACGTCAAACTTTGCGTTTTGCATATACAACGCGTCCGCAGTCCTGGGGTTGATCCTCGTTAAGGATAACGCTTTCGGTGGACATCATCGCGTTTTTATTCGTACGCAACCGCGACGAGTCCTCAAGTGGTCGCGAGTAAATTCGCAATTTCGCCGGGCCATTAAAAGTGACGTCTTGAAAGCCACTATCCTGCGGCGCCGCCCCGCCGAGATCCTGCCGCGCGTAAAGGATATTCAACTGGAAATTATTCGCGAGGAAAAATTCACGCGCGCTGAACAGCGAAACGCTCGCGACGCGCAGCACGCTGCGAATCTTTACGCGAGGATAACGTCAGGACGAATCAAGGATAATTCGAGGATAACGCTTGCGAACGTTCGCAAAATAATAAATCATCGCCGCAAAATTTATTATTTACAGCGCGCCAAGTGTGGCGATTTGAATAAAAACTTTATACTGGGCGTCGCGCAAAATATCCTTGAACGCCCTGTATAAAGAGTGAAATATTTGCGCGCGACGCGGCGAAATGAAAATGTAAATTAAAACATAATTTAACGGGCGCGAGGTTGATTAAAACTTTTCGTCGTCGGCCATTTCGTGTCGTGTCGTCGTCCTGCCGACATCCTGCAGGATTACGGCGAACTTTTGTCGCCGCCGAAACGATAAGCAAGAGGAGGTTGTTTGCCCAAAACACCTGAACGTCGACGCGCAAACAGGAAATAAAGAGTTCGCCAAGTTTGCGCGAGCGGCGCATTTGCGCAGGATAACGAAAAGGATAACGAATTTCACGCGCGACGACGGGCGATGCGAGGTTAATTTCGGACAATGCAAGCTCAACAGGACGGCCATCGACGAGCGATAAGGTATTAATAAATGCAAATGCTATCGATCCTGCAGGAATGGCAGGAAACAGGATAATAAGAAAGGACGCGCTCCATCTCCGGTTGCATTACGAATTCCGTTGGCGGGACGAATAACCGAGTGGATGTCGAACATATCTAGAAACCGCGAGGCAGGGCCACTCCTTTCTTCTTTCTTTTCTACAAGGATAGCGCCAGGACGAAAGACGCGGAATGCCGCACAGCCTGTCGACTTCTTGATTCATGAATGGGAAATAAATTTTCCTGCTGTACTACGCGGCGCGGACAAGATAAAATAAAGGGAGTTTTAATCTTTTTTGTGCGTGTGTTTTAAGGACGAGAAAGGACGAAAAGGACGAAAAGGACCGGGGACGAAAAAATCTACTAAAAATAAAATTCAGAATCGATATATTGCAACTGGAAGATATTAAAATTCATCGTAAAGGAAATGGTAAAATTTCCAGGATAATGGAAGGACAATGGGAAAACGCGAGGATAATATTGGAAAAATATAAATTATCCTTTAAGTTCCCACTGCTGAAATGCTAATGATAGTCATTACAGTAATAGCTTGTGGCGCGCCCGCGCACCGTTATCCTTATTTCGGAAGGACTCGTTATCCTTTTCCGGCATCCGGCGACGCCGAAACCGACCAAACAAATTAATCATTTCCTAATTATCGCGCGCGGTGCGTAAATGAAAAGCAAATTCATTTTATATCACTTATCCTTGCGGACCCACTGTATATCGATATCTTGTTTATCGCGCGCGTTGCAAATAAATTTATAATAAATTCTGTTTTTCATAAAATAGAGTGCACAAACGGTGGAAATGTAAAAACATTCGGAGAGGGTTTGCTGAAAAAACCTGCTTCGACATACAATGTGTTCGAAGACATTAAATTAAGTAAAAAGGACTCGCGTCGAAACAGTTGCTGGAACATTTTAGAAAATGATTAATCGCGTTTTAATTACTGCGCGTGTTCTTACAACTCCCGTGTTTTTTTTTTGCAAACGAATTACAACGTCAATGTCACATACAGGGTGTTGCGTAAAGTGTAAATTTAAAACAAAAAAATGAAGTCTGTTATCGCCTTAAATTTACGACGCGCGAAACGTTAATTTCCCGAAAACGGGGGGGGGGGGTACAAATTGACTCGTCGTGTCGTCGGGGGCGGCAATAGTTGTATCTGTTTCGCCGACAAGCAACCAAATTTTATTTATAATTCACGAAAGTAGAATGGAAAATGAAAAGACATGTTTTTTGTAAATTTAAGAACACATTGTATATTAGAAACACCCCGTATGCGCGTGCTTTGATGAAATGCCTCATGGCACTTACGGCGTCAAGAAGTCGATTACGCTCGGCCGCTCATTACAATCGCAACAATTCACAGAATCGAGCTAATGCGCGTTCCCACCTTTGCCGCCCCGCACCACCCGCCGCCCGCGGGACGCGCCGCCGCGACACGCCTCGTGAAAGCGCTTTTCGTGCGCGAGCTAATTTCGCCGATAACAAAGCTCCGGCGAGATTATCTCCGGGCGGCGCAAAAAGCTTTTTTTCACGTATAAGCCGTCTCCGCTGGGGGCGGCGGCGGCGACGGTGACGGCGGCGACGATGACGGCGGCGGCGGCATTCAAAACGCCAAAATGGTTTTCGCCCGCGTCGATTTATTTTTTATTCGGCGCGCTGAACGCATCAAAAGGAACGCAAATTAAGGGCGAACGCCGCGTCGTGACCGGCGGCGCCATCTAGCGACGAGTAGCCGTGCTAGCAAACACGTTCGTGCGAGATGCGCGCGTACGCGCTCTCCGGAGAGTTTCGAGAGCGAAAAACATTCGTTCCTAGCGGAATAAAGTAAGCGGAGCGCTCGGAAAAGCGGAAAACCCGGGGACCGGAAAACCGGAAAAACTAACAAAAGAAAGAAGACAAATGAAGTGGTCCTTCTGTTATCTCTCTGGCCGCGTCATGAGTTTCCCGCAAAGCTTTATTAATCACGACGTATTAATTTTCAGGTACACCTCGATATACAGTGTGTTCGAGCGCAACCCGGCGGCGGAATTTTCCGGGCAAATTTGCGGCGGTCACAACACTCGGTGCACGGCTTTAATGTAATTCCAGGGATCAATGAATCCCGACTTGAAGTCCTCCTGGCCGAGGACGAGCGAGGCGCGCAACGTCCCGCCGCGTCGGTTAGCAGGACCCTGCGCCAATGATGGACGATCGTCCTTCGTTCGAGACGCGCGAGGTTACACATCGCGGTGACAGTGATGCATCGCGTCAAAAGATGAATGGCGCACGCCCTCTGGCGGGTAGCGCGCGGAGCCGAGAAGTTATGCAACCCAAATGACAAATGGTTTAATATCTAGCATATTCGCGTCTTCGCGCCGATAAATACGGCCGTTTTCATCAAAGCAGCGACGGCAGGACGAAATATCGAAATCGGAAAATCGGAAAACCGGAAAGGCAGAAATCGGGATTAAAATACGAGATTTACGAAATGCTTTCATTTTTGAACGAAAATTTATAAATAAATATTAAAATATTTTAATATGAAAAAAGTCAGGATTCAGGACGATCTCGTCCTTGCGCGTCTTTATCCTTGTGCCGGCAGTCCCGAAGCGCCTAAATCGAGAGTCTTAATATCATCGCCAAATATTGACTCATGCATTAATGCACGCGTTTTACATTATATGGATATTGCGCGCAAATATTATCCTTGTCCCTAGCGCTGGTCCTTTCGGCAGGACGATTTATCCGCGCGGCGGTCGCGAAATTCCTAATATTGCGACGCGCGCGATGTAATAATTGTAATAATTCCGATTGAAATTTAAATCGCGCCGCCTTTTCGTTTCGTCCTTTTCGTCCTTGCTGCAGGACGAAGCGTTTTACGAGGACTCGACATGCGAGGCGGGGTATGCGAGTAATTCCTATCATATTCCGAATTGCTAGGAACCCGACATTTGGAAAATTAAGAATTAATGATTTGGAATGTCCTTTGTCGATCATACAGTGTGCCCCGGGCAAATGATCGGATAACTTTGGGATCGAAGTTGGGAAGTTAATTTGACGTTTGGTCCATGCTTTCTTTGCGCGGCGCGAGGTTTTTATCCTCGACAGATTAGAGTCATTATAGGGTCCTTTGTTCGTCCTGACAGGACACTCGTGTCGATGGCCGGCGCAACATCATCACTCAACTGCCCTAATGGACGTGGCAATGATGCGCAACGCAAGAAGTGGATAAATGGCCTTTTGCAAGAAGTAATAAAAAATTTATAATAGCACTTAAAACACATTGTATATTACAACATTTGAAATTTCGAAAAATTCTAAATTATCAACGGTACGAAACTTAATTATGAATAGGTAATTAGTAGGAAGGGTTAAAAATGTGGAAAAATGTTTTTCGTGGAAAATAGCTCTTAGAACACATGGTATAGTACACCATTTACAATACTCAATTTCAAAAAACCGCACGAAACTTACTTCGAAATGGGTAATTGAATCACTGGAAGGGTTAAAAAGTGTGGGAAAATGTTTTTCACGGAAAATAGCTCTTGGAACACATGGTATGCAGGCGACGTGTGAAAGTGTCGTGTTTTCGGGTCGCAGCATCGACCCAATTAGACGCGCCCTATGCGTTCAATCTCAAGGGCGTCGAGAGGCGAAAGTAACCGCCGTTTTTATTAAGCCACTCATTGCTTTCCGGCGCGCCGCGGAAAAGCCGAGCGGAAAATTGCGCGTCGCGCATCTCGTCCTCGAGAATTACCTGCCGCCGCGTCTGCATTTCTCGCGTCCGATCGCTGGCGCAGCGCTTATTCGACGTATAATGCGCTCGCGCCCGCGTCAGCGCGCCGCCGAACTCACTTCCGGTTTTCCGCTTTTCTTGATTTGCACCTTTTCAATCTCGCTCGGCCGCCCCCCTCCGAAAACTAATCCGCAATTATTCAACCGAAAAACTTCTCGACGTGTTTTTGTGTTTTCCGGCTTCGCATTTCCGGTTTGGGTATTTTCCCTTTTCGGTGTGTATAATTGCGCGGGTATTTACTCTAAATTAATTAATAACTCGCGCTCTATTGTACTACTATGCGTCGGCATTGTTGGGCAACAACTTGGGGGGGAAAGTCGGGAAATCGGAAAATTTGAAAATCCGGAATCTGGAAGCGCCGACGGCGGCCGGCGCTTTTATCCCCAGCGTTTGGGCGTCGCGGCGATACGTCGGGCGCGAAACTTTCGGGCGAGTTTTCCGGAAAATGCGTTTCCCGACGGGCGCTGCGATGTTTCGACTGTTTGCGAGCGCCGGAAACTCTATAAATCTCTAACGGCGATTTACCGAACACGCAAACATGTTTCGAAAGTTCGGGGTTTTCTTGTTTTCCGCTTTTCCGGTTTTCCGGTCCTCCGCTTTCCACGTACACCATGTATGCGGGGAAATTTCGAAACGATGCATTCCGTTGTTTACGTCCTTCGTCTTCTCGGCGGCGATGCAAAAATATCAATAACAGACAAGGTCCTCGGCAAGGTCCTGCGACAGGATCGCGGAAAGTTTCCGCCACGAGTATCCCGAGGGCGTCTGCGCAAAGTTCGCGCATCGGGTCGGGCAATCTTTTTAAATTTGATACATTCTGAACCGCGACATTCCGGAAATGATTTTCATCCCTCGTCCTTATTATCCTCCGTCTCGTCCTTGTTCCATACGCACGCATATTTACGACTCGATATTTGTTCTCCCAGCATGTTTAATATAAACTTTTTGCGCGAACGCGCGCGCCTCCTCCTCGTCGTCCCTGTCGTCGCCGTCGAGAGTCCTTTTTCCGCCATCTTGAATATGAGCGGGGAGCGGATATCGCGTCCGGAGGAAAGTCAAGTCCTTAGAACATCTGGCGCCCGGCGCACGTCGCCGTAACTCGAAAGGATTGTGCCGGATCCGGCGCGGATGGCGCGAAGGACCGACGAGGACCAAAAAGGACAATCGCGTCGTGTGCGTCGAGGGTTAAGTCCGTCGGATTTAGCGCCAGCGTATCAAAGGACGCGCCGCACTTAACGCTCAAAACCACCAATATAACCGACGGATTCGGACAGATTCGAACCGGAAGCCGGAGAGGACTAGACGGGATTGAAGATCAAAGAAAATACGTTTGCCATGCGCGTTTCCGCAATCACGCCGATCGACAATAATTATTCTAGGGTAATACAAAGGACGACTTCCGGTTGTCCGGTTTGCTTAACTCCTCCAGAAAATCGTCCTAAAATAAATTTCCTGTCGAAGTGACATTATTTTACAAGAAAAATTCAAAGTTCATCACTTTTCCGGTTTTCCGGTTTTGCACATTCTGCTGAAAATCGCATGAAAAACGTCACAATGTAAATTCCCAACGTGAATTTTTAAAATTCTTTGAATTCCACCGGGCCGTGGGCTGTTTTCCGGATTTCCGGTTTGGAGTTTTTTGTGCCGTGCGCACAAAGCGTAATTGTTCTTTATCACCAATGAAGCTCGCGTCGTGTCGGGATGAAACCGGAGTCATAAGTGCCCCCCCCACAAAGGGGATGAAAAACGAGAGGAATGAAAGGACGAAGGGTGACAAACATGCCCCGCCGTCACGCCTTCATTATCCCGCCGAAATGATGACGCTTTTTGATATTTTCACGTTTTGGTGCGCGTCGCGTGCGAGGACACGTGCGATGTTTACGCCCCGCCCTAATGACTACGTCATCCTCAGCTCGCGCGCCACGGAGGGCGCTGGCGACGAGCCCGAGCGGCCGGAATGAACAATAAGACGGATGGATTTTCCGCTACGCGCGGATAAACCGTGGGCGCGCACGTGTTTACTATCCTGGCGAGGCCTAAGGACGAAGGGCTTACGCGGACATTCCTTGAATGACAATGAAGCGCCTTCGAGTGGATATCGGAGAAGTTCATTTGCTCCAGTTTCACGAGTCCCACACGTGATATCAGTGGTATCAATATTTATTTTTTTGGTAACATTATATGTTAGAAAATTCCTTGCGTTACCAGCGCCATCTATCGACGAGTAGCTCAGAAACGAGCGGTTCCGAGCTCGACGTAAATAAATCCGCGCGTGGAAAAAAAACAACAGTGAGTGCCGCTCGCGTCGGCCCGATGAAGAGAGGCGAGTGGATGAGAACCGGACGTTAAGTACTTTTAAGGACGGCGCTCGTAAAGGACTCGCATGTCCTTTTCGTCCTGCGCGGCCGAGCGACGCACTAACTCGATTTAAATTTTTACGATCGCCGCGCTATCCGCTCGCGCGCGATTTTTACGACTCGAGACTTTTCGTCCTGCGAAGCGTCCTTTTCGTCCTTTTTCAAGTATAAATATACAACGCGACGCAGACGAGATTGCGAACATAACAATGGGTTGTAAACGTTATCGCAATGTTAAGGACCGAAACGGACCGAGGGGGATTTTAAGGGCCAAAACAGGACGAACGCGTCTTAAAGCGTTCGTACATATTTACGGCAATATTCGCAGGTCAATTGAGCTGTCGAGCAGTTCGGCTACCGGGCGCCAGATGGCAGCAGTTGCGAAAATGCGGTTAGATTATGAGCGATGGCGCTTGATTAAAAGCAATTAATTCGCGCGCTGTTCGGTCGACGTGGACGTCAAATATTTGCGCGCGCGCGGGACGCGACCGATTGTCATCCCGCCGCCGCCGCCGCCGCCCCCGGAACGCCATCGATCGGACAGCAACACGCAATTATCTTATTTGGCGCGCGGACGGCGGTTTTGTAATTATTTCCCGTTGTTCATAATCAATCAAAAGCAGAGCGTTGCATTTTCAGTCCGTCGCCGCCCCCGAGCCGCACCCGCGACGCCCAAATTAATTCTTCACCGCGACGGCGTAAAACGCGTCGCGCGCGTAATTTATTAAATTAGCGAATTAACGCGAGCGCCGGGCGCCGCGCAAAAATCTCCGGGGGCGGGGGCGCGCGCGCGCTCGCCTTTGCGTATTGTTGGTTGCCTACTTGCGCATGCAGCGCGCGGCGTTTTAATGAACGGGCGAATTTAGATATGCGCGCCGAATGCAAATCGAGAGCGTTCGCCGCGACGCTGAAACAAGCGAACGAATGTCTTCGCACCAGCGCCGCCGCCCCCGCCGGCACGCCGGCGAGTTGGGCAGCCAAAGTTGCAAAAAGTTTACGCGCACTAACGCCGAGCGTTTTGCGTTGGAGATTTCTATGGGCGCAAACAATTAGAGAGAAAGGCGGGCGAAGTTTTGCAAGTGGATATTGAATATTTATGGGGCGGCAATTTAGGAGTGTATAATTTGTATAGTTGCCGCACTTTTTGTTATAAACAAATGCAAATGGCCTTGGTTATTAATCTTCAACGTATATTTTATTTGGATTTTTAATCCTGACCGTTTTTGTATAAATGCATGTTTTTCGGAGCCTGTTTTTTCGTATAGTTGCCGCACTATGGCGGGTACTTGCGTGGTCATAAAAATTGAGCTCTGAGTACTTGCCCAGGGCTCTCCCTCGCGCGCCCTCTCGCACTCAATTCAATAATATACGGCGACTAACTGCAACATTACTGAGGCGACCATACGTTTTGCCACGTATAGTTGCCTTTCAAGTTTTATCAACAAACAAAAGACAACTTGCAATGAACGTTTATACGACGTGTTCTTTATACTCTAATGCATCTGACGAATCAAAAACTTAGTTGAAATTACACCAATAACAAAAGTTACAACACTTGCAATTTGCCTCGTAAAAGTCTAATCTCTCATCTTCTCCGGGCTTTAGGTCAGAAGCGACAGGACTTTATGTTAAAATTGCACGTCTCTCGGATGTCTTTAACATAATCTACTAGAAAGCATAGCAAGTATCCGAGCGCGGCAATTATACTTATTTTACCCTAATTATCAATCTGGTCTCACAATAAATTTGAACATAATTTCAGCCGATGTGCCTTAAAACATGTAACATCTTCACGTAATATCTAACGGCAACATGAAGTCGTGTTTCGCGAGATAATTTTATTCTCGACGTCGAATGTTTTGCATTGCAGCGAAGCGCGTTTCAATCGGCGAATTCGGCGAGTTGTTTGTTTTGATTCCTCGTCGCTCACGCACACACGCGCGCGCCGTGATAACACGCACGAGACGAGCGACGCGCGGCGCGCTCA
>JARRAA010004089.1:0-25934 GCA_030557295.1 Ecitodaemon sp. MM-2014
CGTTCCGCATTTATCACCAATTAGCAGTATTATTATGATGACCATGCTGTTTTAAATACTGCTAGTCACAGGTCTAGTGGTCCAGTGGATGTACTAGTTAGGTATCCACCCAGGCTCGTCAAAAGGTTGTCGGTACAATCCCCACATGGGGGCGCATATGTTACCCCAAACGCTAAGCAATAAAATAATACCCCACAATCAGACCACATAATTCTTTATTAAACGTGTATTATATGCCATTCATAAATATGGCGAGAATGATCTGATTAACTCTTCTTTCACAATTAAATTATTTATTTTATTTTATCAAATGTTGGTTAAAAATTCTAATTTTTGGCATCAATTCGATGCAGAATTTGGAGAAAATTACGAGTTTATGTTGATGATACCACAGACTGCTGATTAACTCGAAAAATCTAGAGAGCAGGGGAAATATGAAACATATACAGATGTTCACTACGGAGAGCGGAACTCTCTAAGTTAGTTTTCTGTATTTAAAGTGACGTTTTAAACATACGTGTAGAAAAAACACGATTATTCGTGTCGCAAATCACATACAATACCCTCTCGATACTCGTGCGATCGTTTCGATACCGATACCAATACGCATTTGATGTTCTTGCGATACGAACGTCTCAGGTATCGATACCAACTTGGATCGACAGGTACGTATCAATATTTTACTGATATCGATAATATCGTCGTGCCCCAACTCATAAACAACATCAACAATTATTAACTAGGCACTTGCGCGTGCAGTTTGAATCCTGTGACTCGCGAGAAACTTCAAATTTCCTCGTCTTTTCCGAGCGCTCATAAATCATGCGCATGCACAACATCATAACAATGCTATTTTAAACATTTACAATTGCAAACATTCCAAATCAGACTTTGGGAGATTGCACGGCGATGTCGATAAATCGCACGGCTCACGAACAAAAGCTGTTTCAACAATTCAAACGAAAATGTTCAAAGCGCTAGCATGTCAAGGTTTTACTTAAAATGCTAAAATCATTCTCTCGTTAGAATACATAGGAATTTTGTCAGAATCACTTGAGACATCTCGAGCACGCCAAACATTGCAGCATCGACCGTGTTATTTAATATTTTGATGTAACAATATAATGTGACAAAATATTACGCATTATTATTTGCGTTGATTTAATCGGCCGTTGAATCTGAAAATTAATCTGCTGGCAGTTGAATGTAAGTTGAGTGCTTATTAAGCGTGCAGGACGAAAAACACCTTACGTGTTTCGATAGACGCGTATTTTTTTTTCAGATTAATTACGTGATCAATATTTTCGTTTGCGACTATTTTTTGTCAGGCCGATTTCGCCCACTTCAAAACTCGCAATGACTTCCATTATTAGAAAATTTTACGAACTTTGAGCTCATTTTTTTCCGCCGTCATGCTTTTATCTCACTGTCTGACATTGCTATCGGACGATGATCTGTCAAAAATGCATTTCTGCTCAACCGTAACATGCATTCACCATCGACGATCAGAAGTTCATTGATGCCCAGCCGATACCCACCAAGTGGAAAGTTCTCATGCCCGCAATAAACATTCGCGACCCCGATAATTACAATTATTTCATGAATGCATTATCGCCACATACCTGAAAGATAGACAAAAGTATTTTGTGCGCGCATTATCAGCGTCGCAATCGAATATTCCCAAGTATATAGTCATCCGAGTCCTTGAGTCGAATTTTTGCAGGAAATCCCGCTCGAGTTAATTGTCTCTATATTTAGCGCGACAATTCGCTCTACATTAAAGGCAATAATGATTGCACCAAACGTGTGAACGGTAAACATAATTATATTACACATTAGACTACAAACCTTATAAGCCGTCGATAAAATCTGATTGTATTTTCAACCGGTTAGCATGCAGTGCATACTTACTTATTACTCACTTACGAATGAAACGTTAATGTTTGTTTAATATTAATACGTAGGCGATTGTGTCCACAGCGTGCCAGGTCCGAAAGCACACCTCGCGGCGAGCAAATAACTACCGGCGAAGTGCAAATGATCTCTTGTTTATTTTTATCCGAGCGTTTAACCTATTAACAATGCGCACACCATTGCTACACGTTTGTTAGCGAGTGGTAATAAAGGAATTCTACAGATGGTGGTCCGTTCGTGAAAAGGGAAGAACACCGGATTCGAGCATCTGACGCCTAAAATAATCCGGCCGCGACATTGAGCTGCTGCGTGTCTTGTCTCCTCGCTCATTAATTAATGTGGGTTAATTATTACTAATCAATTGTTTGCGGTGTGCAGGGTTATGTCGCCAATACTGTTTGTCTTGTACACAGCGCCGTTCGTGCGTTGCGCGCTTTGTTTAATCGCGAAGGAAAACGCCGTGCGATTACGCGGATGCCGTGCAAGTGCAAGCAGAGGCTTTGTCACGCTTTGTAAATTTGTTTAAAATTCGTGCGCAATCAAACCTTCAATTTTTTTTTGTTCTTGTCCAGAAACATGTATCGCTTGCAAACATTTTCGAAATTTCGCATAAAAAATTCCGCGGCATTCGTAAATCCCCGCGACATTTGCTTCGATACAGATATAAAAATGATGCTAAGAATTGTGTAATTCGTTTGAAATTAAAAATAATAATAATAATGCGTTAATCGTTGTTTCAAATATCTATAGATAACACTCGGGTGAGAATTTTCCGGTTCTAATCGAAGCAGTGAATAATCGACGTTACTCACGGTAGTTTTTGCAATGTTTTGCAATTAAATACGGATCAATGATTGTTGCTTTAAGATGTCTGAAAATGTCTATTTTTAGTCAATTTATAATCGCGCGAGGCGTTAGAATGGGTCTAAAGATATCCATCGCTAATTTAATTCGCACTCGAAGCCGTTTTGCCAATTTCAGACTTTTTTCTCTCGCACGCGGCCTGGTAACAACCATTCACAACTGAAAAGCCGCATGCCGAATAATTGGAATATAATGTCGCAAATCCCTTGTTGAAAACGCCAATTAATCACTCTTTAATAAATGTCAATAAAATTAATCTAATTCGACGAGGAGCGCGGCCGAACGTTCATTCCTAATTGTTGTAATCAGCGGGACGTCGGGCCACTATGATTCGATACGAGCGCGAACACAATCGTGGCGGTAGGATAATCGTGGAAGATCGCAACGGAGGCGCGAGTAGGACTCGCACGCAAGAGCGCGACTCGCGTCGGCCGTGATAAATAAACGCTCCTCGCGGTATAAAGCCGCCGATTCAGGCGGTTTAATGCGCAGATTTGTTTGAAAACAGATTATTAGTTACGAGCGGATAAGTGTTATAAAAGTCGCGCGCCGGGTGGAAGTCGTTTAGTCACAAGCGGCACCTCGCTACCTACGCAACAATTTATTAACTTCATCGAGCTCGCGATAAATCAAGTTTTGTTTTTGGAGAGAAACGAGAGAGCGACGTTCGTGTGCAATTCGCTGTGCGCCAGCGACCAGTGAGAAATGCAGCGGTGGACGCTCGTCCTGCTTTTTGTTTCAACTTTGCTTCACCTTTGGTGAGTTTCCTTTCGGCGGTTGCTAACAGCTTCTCTAACTTTGTGTTCTGCACCAGCGCGAGCGCCAGCATTTCTCCGGCGCCTACGCGCGACGCCACCACGCCGCCGGAAGATAACAAAGTAATTGTGCCAGAAACAACGCCGTCCAATGAAATTATCGACGACACATCACTACCTACCGGCGGTTCTGATAAGCCTGCTACCCTCAGCCCACACTTGGAGGAATCCGTTACGAAAGCGGTGACGGAGTCCGCTTCCGACCCAACGACGATTCTTCCGCTGACGAGGCCGCCGAGAGAGAACAATGATTGCATTATTGGGCCGAATGCCGACGAAATGACGCAGGATGAGTTTTCCTCGCAGCTCACCGATGGCTGTCGATATGATCGGCAGGTGAAGCCAGAGTCGACGGGTCCGATGCCCGTCACGCTCCTGGTCGATATTAGGCACATTGAAGCAGTGGATCAGCTCCAATTCAAAATGCACATGTTGGTGCAGTTCAAATACCTCGACGACAGGCTCGATTACAGGAAAATATCACCCAAGCGAGGCCACATGATAGGAGAAGCGAAACTGCGCGATAAGATTTGGATTCCCCACATCGTAATATACAACGAACAGGACACCAGTATTATGGGTCTGGAAGGAAAGGACATCTTCGTGAGCATCAGCCCATCGGGACATGTCATATATTCGTATCGAATGACGGCCACAGTGTACTGCTGGATGGATCTGAAAAAGTTCCCCTTTGACGAGCAAATCTGTGATGTTAATTTTAGAAGTTGTACGTGCACACCACCGGCAAATCTGATGCGGCCGCTTACTAATTTCTGTTTTAATTCGACAGGGACCTACAACTCTAGCGAGTTGAGCCTAGTCTGGGAAGATGACAACGCTGTGTCGGTTGCCTCGCAGCTCCACTTAACAGAGTTCAGACTGAACAACCACTGGACCAGTCAAACCAAGGTCAACGCTAGCCTGGCACGTGGAGGTGCCTTCGTTGGGGAGTTTGACAACCTAGTGTTCAACTTCCAACTCTCTCGGGAAATAGGTTTCTACATAATGGACTACTTCATTCCGTCCATCTTGCTCGTGTGCACTTCCTGGCTGACCTTCTGGCTTCAGGCGGACAACACCGCGCCACGAGTAACTCTAGGCACCTCGACGATGCTGTCGTTCATCACCCTGGCTTCGGGTCAGAGCAAAAGCCTGCCGAAAGTCTCCTACATCAAAGCGAACGAAATCTGGTTCCTCGGCTGCACCATGTTCATCTTCGCGTCCATGGCGGAATTCGCATTCGTCAACATCATCTGGCGCAGGAAGTACGTAAAACATTCCGGTCCGCGACGAGTGCAAACTAATTAAACTCGCTCCTTCGCGTCCGCAGGAAGATAATTGAGCTGAAGAAGGTCAATAGCAAGTACATCTTGAAGTCGACGTTGACTCCCAAACTCGCGCGCAGAGACCTGCAGCGCTCCATGTCCGCGAGCAATCTGCACAAGTCGCACTCGTGTTCGAGCTTGTACGGAAACAGCACGCGATCCACGATTGACAACAATTATCTCACGGTCAACGTAAGTTTTGCGCAAAGCTAGTCACATCCAATTTTGATAAGCCTCGGTCCGAACGATTTCTTGAATTCGTTGCACAACGTTTTCCTAATTTACAGAGTTATCACAGCGTCACCGTGCCCACGATCACCATGCAGAGCGAAGACGACCTGATCCCGTGCGACAGTCGGAGACAGAGCGACACGGTCACGGTGCCGATGCGTTCGACCATCAGCGACGATGAGTCCGTCAGTCGATGGACGACGATGTCGCCGCAAGACATCGCCCAGTGGATCGACAAGCGTTCGCGACTTCTGTTTCCGACGGCCTTTCTGATCTTCAACATATTCTACTGGTCGTTCGTGTACGTACTGTAATCTCGAAACCCGCACGCGCACCGTCCGTTCCGAAGGCTTGAACGATGATCTCATTTTATCTCAACAACTCATCTCGTCCTTTAGTCTTCGCGTGGACTCCGATTGTGCCTTTCGAGCGAACGCATCGGCAGCGAATATTCGCGAATCAGTATTTTCGGCCAAGTCGCAGGGCTAAGCTTGAACGCTTGAACGATCGAGCAATATATCCATTATTTACTGACTATGTCACTATGGCTGTTCGTGTTAGGTGTATGCCAGCTGTAAAGTAAGTCGCTTGTGTTTAGAATAAATGTATTTATTTCGAGAATAACTGTCATTTATTTACGTAATATCTAACAATCGAATGCAATATTAAATATAATTTAATATATCTTGCAACAGCTGATTATAACGATTATAAAAAGGATATTAATTCGCTTTGGCGACGGGGATATCCTCGAAGAGTCGCTCAGAAGGTAATTACGTATTTGATTCAACTCTGTAACTATGTAACTATGATGATATTGGATTCAAATGCATATTGTGTGAGAGAATTTGTCATGCACGATTTTACGAAAAATTGAAGTTTTGCAAAATTCATAAGACTTCCGGCTCGTACGACAGATTCAGCTGGTCTCAACTAGTGCTCAGCGCCGTCCTCCTCGTTTAGAATATTTTCGCTAATTGCTCGTCGCATATTGCCAAAGCTGCTGGTACTACTGAAAACGACCAAAAATTTACGATAAACAGACGTTTAGCAAGTGGTAGACTACTCATGCATGTTCACACCTGTTTGATAAGTGCGTAATCTACTGGCTACGTTATCTATTCACCTACCTTGAACTTGAGTTCGCAGTTCGCGTCACACGCACGGGCGGACTCGGCGGGAGAGGAGGCAATCGCATGCCGATCCCCGGTCGGGTCACTGGATGTCCCATGATGCGATCGATGCTCTGATCGTTCAGAGTGGGCAAAGCGTCGGCGTCGCTCTCGGCCGACGATGGCGGCGAGTTGCCATTGCCGTTTTCGCTGCTCGACGTCCCTTTTCGAAACATCGGATCGCTATATCTAGAAACGACCAAATTCAATCAGTGCGGTGAGGTTGCGTTACGTGGCAACGATTTCATAGCCAGGGCTCAGCACGCCAAAGACAGCAATTAGATTGGTGTATTATGCATGACTATCAACAACCGAATGCCGGCGGTGATGTTGATTTGTACCCATGCACGGATAAAAGCTGTGGTCGGGTGTGTCATAAATTATTTATAAATTATCCGGACTGTCATTTTTACAGCGCTCTTCAATCTTCTATTTTACGTAATCGATTCTCAGCAATTATGGAGTTGCCGCTCAGGTCGACGTACATGACAAACGAATTTGTGGCGCACAAAGTTTAATCGCATGATTTGTTCTTCAATGTACGTTTATTCATTAAAAGCAGAATTAAATGGTTCACAACAATCTATAAAGCATATTGTATTTCATGTGGCGTTGTAATCATAGTGCGGTTGTAATCGTCATTCTAGTCTCTAGAAACGTTTGAACTTACATCTTACTAATCGGTGGGAGTTTGCTGTCGGGTGTCATCAAAGAGGAAATCGAATAATCGGCATACGTGGATGCGTGGATCTCTTGCTGGTAGATCAAGTACAATTCTTGTAAGTCCGGTGGGAGCTTTAATTTCCCATCTGAAACATTCAGTAGTGGGATATTTATAGTGTTGTGTCGGTTCATCGATTGTTCCTAGTTGTTCGAGCTTACCCTCCATGAGTTGTCGTTGCCGAGTAATGATCTCTTCGCACAATTGCCGCTGACGATCATATCTGAGAATCACGAGATCCCGCCGTCTTAGCTCGTGCTGGCGAACAAGACGCTCCGACTGGAGAGCCATCTTATCAGCCTCCAGTTCGTGAACCCTGCACATCAACGCCAAAATTTCCCTCTCGTCGTCGCTGGACAGAAGAGCCGGTAGTTTCTGAAATGATTAGCAAGTTTTGGGCGATGTTTTCGTGCCAATATTTGTTACACTCACGTCCTCAAGTTCGACTCCTCGCTGTCTGCAAGCTTCGAGTTTCTCTTCAATGTTTACCCGCAATTCGGACCATTTTTCCTGCTCCCGTTCAATCTCCGCCAGTTCCCCCCACGCCTGTTGTACGGCCAGCTCACCGTCATTGTCCGGATCAAATTCGTCGTCGTCGTCATGTCCGGCTGATCGAAAACTATCCGCCGTCCCCAATTGCCTTCGCCTGATCGATTGTTGTGTTTGCGCTCTGGACATGTTCAGCGTGTTTTTGTACAACTTGTTGTTGCGACTCTCCCAATTGGAAATGACCAGGTGCTGTCTCTCCGCCTCCATGCCGAGGCCCAATAAATGCGAATCGATTTCCATGAGCTTTCGTCGAAGTTTCATCTGAGTCTTGAATGTCTCCACAATCTGCTCGCGAATGTTTTTCACCTCCGCTGTTCGCTGCTCGGCATTCATGCGAATGTCCGCCGATCGCGGCCTCTCCTCGGTCATCTTTTGTCTAAGGCGTGAGATCTCGTCTCGCAGCTCAGTGATGACCGTCTGGTACTGATTAACGTGATAGTTGACGTCAAGAACGGTCCGTTCGACTTTATTGGAGATATGATTCGCTCGATCCGCGTAGATTAACGTGTTGCGCGATTCGTCCTTCTGGCTGGCCGCGGGACTCACTTGCGCTATCATCACGGTCTTGCTGTTTCCACTCAGAGCTTCCTTCAGCAAACGGGTGAGCTTCGAATCCCGATAGTTGACGTACCTCGCGCCTCCACTCAAAGCGTTGATGCAGTTCCCCAGCGCCAGCAGCGATCTGTTGATATGAGCGCCCTCCTGCAAACGCTTGCCACGATTCTTCGTCTTGTTGGCTCTCTCGGACCCGGCCAAGTCGATCATGAAGAGCTTCCCTTGCCGGATCTTCATGCGAAGATGGTCTTTGGCATCCAGGGGGATTGTGTTTCGCACAGTGACGCTGAGCAGCGCGTGGCTGCGCGAGGACGTTTTGTTCATCGCCGTGGGCTCAACAGTCCGAGCCTTGTTTCCCTTCTGAAGCAGATTCATCACCTGCAAAAGCCATCAACAAATAACGCGACACGCATTTACGCAAAACAACGGTCATACTTCGTTCGTCGAATTTGTTGATAATTCCGTCAGTCCCGCGACCTGAATGCTCCGACCCTTTGAATCCTCGCGCAACTCTAAGTACCCAGAGCTGGGATTCAAAAGGTCGCGAATTTGCTCGTTGTAAATCTCCATATAAGACATAGTGACCTAAAAATAACGCCGAGAATTAGCATTTATTTATATTCGCTGCAATTCCGACGGTCGGCTTATTTATGTGCCGTCGCCGGCTAAATAGAAGCGCCAGCACCAGGAAAACAAACCGCGCGACTCGAACATTACAATGCGAGAGGTCAATAATGACCGCGCGTATTGTCGCCAAGAAAACGCTGATAGGAGCTCAACGAAGTGTGCATAATGATAGAGGAAGGCGGAAAAAATAACTCGATCGATTTAACCACGAGGGAAGTAGTAATGCAATTGCAAGAGGTAAAAAAAAATGACGTCCATTCGAAGACAATTGAAAAACTCGCAATTAGGATTGCGAGTGATTTTGAAAGTATCCTAATAGTACGTTTCGAGATTTCCGATTTAAAAAGGCGAACGATGGCAATTTCATGACATGCACTGCCCCATCGTTAACGGCCGATTTTCTCGGAAATCAATCCGTAATGTGGGAGTGAAAGTGGCAAACAATGTCGTGGCAACCATAAATAATCTAGACTAATGTAGGTGCATTATGCAAGGCAGCGTATCGCTCGTGCGCCAATAATAAGCGCTTTTAACCGTGCATTAAAAATTGACAAAGTTTAGGCGGCCGGCATCGTCGAATTCTCGCCCGCTGCACGGCTGCGATATCGATTTAGTTTGGACGCGGGCGTTTTCGAATGTTTTAATAATGCATTTTTCTACGGCTCGTTATAATTATCGATTTCGACGTGGAAGCCTGGCACGCCATTTAATGCATGCGCTGGCGACCTTTCACATTCGACAGGCGCTTTCCGTACGGCATAACAACTTGTAGTAAATGTGCGATACGGCCAGGTGACCGTGTTATATGAACCTAATTGCTGTTTTCTCATAAAAATGTTTCCATTTTATGAATATTCCTCATAGTTATTACGAGAAATATCGCCCCTTAATTGCCCTTGTTAATTAAGGCATTTGCGATGCCACAGCTGTGTCGCGATATGATAAATGCATCGTTATCATCCTCCAATTAATACACGATGTTTTCACGCATCGGTCGCTGAAAGCGAGTGCACCGCTTGATTTTCTTTTGATTGTGAGAGGGGACTAGCGAAACATTGATTAATGCCTCGCCGGCAAAGCTTGCCCAACCAGGGTATGTGTTGATATAAACAATCTTGTGACATTGAGCGTAAACACGCATCCTTCCGCTCGACGTGTCCCGTGTAGGCAAACGTCGACGGCGCGTAAAAAAAACGAACGGAAACAAGCCACTCCCTCGAACTGTGAAAGCCGCGCTTGTAATGATAGTGATTAAAATGCGGCATGGAAAATTATAGCGAAAAGCAAACGACACTCACGCTGTATTGATCTTGTTTATCCTTAACGGCGTTGAACAAATCGTTCAAGGCTCGCACCATCGTGCCCGGCTGCGACGAATTGCCGACCATCGTGTGCGTCTTTCCAGCGCCGGTCGGCCCGTATGCGAAAACGGTCGCATTGTAACTGCGATGCCAAAATGAAAACACGCGTATAATTGACGCCGGCATTAACGGGAGAACATTCGCGTTTCTAACGATTTGCGCCTGAGCGGCTCGAGGCACGAACGCGTCGCAGCCAAGACTCACCCTTGAAGGACGTCCTGGACGAGCTGCTTCGTCGTCTTGTCGTAAACATCCTCCTGCGTGGAGTCCTCGCCGAACACGTAGTCGAAATTGTATTTCAGTTGCAAGCCGCGCTTCTGCCTTAGAACGTCCTGCTTGTCGGATTCCTCGCCGAATATTATGCTCTGCAAACGACGAAACGTTCCTTTGTGTGCACATCACGCCCGCATATTTATCACTACTAATAAACGTGTATGTAATTATGAGTTACTCCAATAATAGAAATGACTAATTGATTGGTAATCCATCAGGAATCACCTCGAGTCAAAGAACGCCCGGGGACAACCTTGAGGGTCCTTCACAATTCATAAAGCTCGAAAAGCTTGTGACTCGTGACAACCGAGACAATTAAGTAATTAAGCATCGCTAATTAAGGTCAATCGATTAACGATTAGATTAATTATTGGCGTCATCCTGCGCGAGGCTTTGAAAGACTTCGACGGCGTGTTTTGATGATTAGGACAAGCGGATAATTGCGTCTTTTTTCGATTGCGTGTGCGTCGTGAAGGACTGACGCACGCGCGAAAATCGAAAAATTGTTTCTGACTAATGCTCGACTCTTTCAAGGTGACCGGAAGCGGCAACATTCTATCAAAACAGATGCATTGAAACGTGGCCGGAATGAGGGCGAAGATTCGCCCACCTCATTTTCTTAGCTTCGGCAATTTAGGAAAGTTTGCGACAGTTAATAGAATTACTTGTTTGCAGAATGTGGTAAACGCCACAATCAAAAATTTATCACAAATTCGTTTGTGAATATTAGAACAAATGCGCGCACATTCGAACCGAATCGATACGCAATATCACTCTACCCCTTGCTATGCCCGATTCCATAAATAAGTGTTTCTTTTACGCAATTTCGACCAAGTCCTGCGCGTCCGTCCGTTCATAGCAATGTCGTTTTAAGTCGATTATCTTCACTTCGGATCTCGTCGCGTCAGTGGAAACGACCAATCAAGGCGATGGCGCGCATTCAATAAATGGTAGCGCGTGTTTGCCCATGCGATGGTACCTACGTCCGTTTCTTCAAGCCGTAAACGAGAAAAATTACTTGACCTTCCTTCAAGGTTTCGCCGGTTTCGTGTTCGCGGCGTGCTATTGAAACGCGACGCGACAAAGAAAGTTCACGCGTCGAAATCAACCGGCCGGCCGCGTCTGCTCTCGCCAAACAATCGTTTTCGGCAATTATATCGACATCGTTTCATCATTGACATTTGAAAATTTCCATCGGCGCGCTAATTGCGATCGTCTCGTCCTGATCATCAAGATGTCGTCATCGCCGAACGCAAAACATCATTAATGCTCTCTCGCTTAAGTACCGACGAGGCATTCACACTTATCGATTCATCTAATTTCTAATTTCGTGAAATAAATAATCTATCGTAGTGTACTTGACGAACGCAAATACGTTTTATGGCACAACAATGCGCGCAATTATTCACTACGCGCCACATATTAATTTTACCATGAATAACGCATGCATGACTTCGTAGCAAAATGATGCTTTCATGTTTGAATAGAAAAAGTGCAGAAGCTCGTCGTGAAACGTCCCGCCGGTTAGACCCCATTGTAAGAGCGTAGGGTGCATTCATTCTGTGCGCGAAACGATGACTTGTTAAATCGATTCTAGTCCGAATCGTCCTGCATGAGTCACGTGCAGTCCTCAAATCCTTTCCACGCCGCTATTGCGCGGCGCACAATGTTGGAAAGCGAAAGTGCGACGTCCTTCCGCTCGTCACGGAACGTGCGGCGCGTTAAATGAAATTTCCGCGCGCGTTAGCAGTTACCTTGTTATTCTGCGTGAACAGGATCCGCTTATCTTCATCGCTCTTCAGCGGCCTGACGCGGACGGCGACCATCAGGCGCTCTTCGGCGCTATTCGGCGGCTTCCTGGACGTGTCGCTGTCGGAGCTCGACGGCGGGTTCGAACCCATCGTGCCGGACGTCTGGATGCGTTTGCGTTTCGACCGAATCTTGAATGCGTTCGCCGATCACTCACTGGAATTTTGCGGAAAACGCAAGGAGCACTTTCCACATAATTTTCCGCAAAACTTTCGAGGGCCGAAAGTCGTGATCGGCGACGGTGCGCAACGGGCGGCGTCGAAACTAGTGCTGCGCAAAGTTGCGAGTGGCGGGACGTGCACAGCTGGACAACAGTGCAGGACGTGCGAATGCCAAGCGTGGACTAACGCGTATTGTGGATTGTGTTGTGCAGGCGCCGCGACGCTCGTCGGCGGTGCGCTTTGTCGTCATAGCTACGCCAAACACAACAGCAACAAATTCACGTTAGCGGCGGCGATTCATGAACCCAAGGGTTGAAGCATTGCGCCCGTGTACAGCCAGAGCGCTCGCTACGCCTGGCGCACTCGGAACCCAACCGAATTTCGAACTGCCGCGACGTTCGTATGAAATTTATGAAAGCGTTATGCAATTTCGTAGTTTGCATGCACGCCAATCCCAAACTAGCTGCCAACTGTATTGATTGCCGCGTAAAACTTGCAATGACGATGAAATAAACACCGAGATTTTCGTCACGATTGTCTCGAATCATGCAAAACGCATAATATCATCCTTGTTATTGCTGAAGTTGGCCAGCTTGAGGTAGGCACGGGCATTGAAATGGACTCGTCCTTCGCGCCTGTCGAGGTGAGTGCATTTGCACTCGCCGGGAACGAGAGTGATAAACAGCTAAAAGCAAACATGCCCGACAAAATTCGTCGTAGCACAAAAATCAATTTTGATAGTTATCGTAGTTTTTCAACGCGGATGATTGATAGAAATGCTGCCGCCGGTTTGTATAATACGCAACTTTCCCGAAGCATATAATAAATAAAAAAAACCGGCGTGTTTCAAGGATACTGCCTATAATCCTTCCCGTTCGAATGTGTTCCGTTCCCGACATTCTTTTTCGTAATGAGTCGAAATGAAAATTGTGAAGAGGCACGCTAATCGGCGGCCGCAAATTATCTGGAACATGAATTAAATGTAGCGCGCGGCTTTAAATGTTGCGCTGGGGCGGTCATGTCATTCCTGCGATTAAAGCGCTTCGCCTAATTCGACCAGCCGATGAATATCTTCGCGCGTGCAGCGCGTTTCGTGTGAATCTGAGTGAGAATTCGAAACCAGTCCATGCACTGGCGCATTTGCCGCATTTCCCACTGACACCATTAGATTGCGCGCCGCATGCACGCCGGAGGCGGCGAGCCATCCCTCGAATTGGGGTGCAGGGCGCATTGGTGTTTCGAGGTGACCGCGTTACGCTAATATCATGCGCTGCATCAATGCAATTCGGGATTAAAAATGCATGTGCAGGACATTATCACCATTTCCCATTTCCATTTCAAACCCATTAAAACGCGCATATCGATATAATAATTATCGAGCGCAAATGTTTACTTTAACATAATAGCAGTAAACAAAATTTAAAAAACGGCGTTTTCATTTAAAATTCTTTGTTGGTTTGGAAAGTTCGACCGTTTTCCTTTTTTTTTTACGTAAACCGTAGCCTTGTTGAGTCCAATGTAATGTAAGTTATTTGTGCGTAAAACGCTTAATTTGCACACCAAAATAGTTGCTCTAACGTGCTTGATTTAATTGAGCCGAAGGAACGCTATTTACGATTCAAGGGCGCTCTGCAGTTTCCTTGATTTTTCCGTCGGGAAAGCCAAGCACAAACTCGTGCGTATTTAAGACGCACGTCAGCCGTCCGACCGCTGAATAATTAATTCGCGAATGACGCAAAAAGTTCGCGGCGAGCGCGACACTTGTGCACAACAAGTGACCGCCAAGTTGTAATTTTACTATTTTTGCCGCTTCGCAAAACCGAAATTGGTATGCCGGTACTACTGCTACTTCCTGTGGATTTTCCACCCTTCGATCGCTAATCGACCAGCTAATGAACTAATTGCATTCATTAGTTGCGAACATTAAACGTTCGAGTCGAAAGTTCCTAAACCCGTTTTGCAAAGCAATAGAATTTGAAGGTTTCGCTCGGAAATTTCGAAACGTAAAGGCCGCCACGTGCCCTTGATAAAGTCCCGACCAATTAGTGGAAACCCTTAGACCGGCGGACACGATAGCCCCGTGAAAAATTACGTTTAACCTTAACATTGAACATTGACCGAATCGAGCGGCGAGTCAAGGGAGTACATGCAAGCTCTCGAAGCTTTTTCGTTTCGACCGTCATGCCGCAGCGCCCGGGGCGAGCCTTGTTAGATCGGCGGCTAGATTTCTGCCGCCGCCCGAAGATCGATATTTTTTGTTTTAATTAAATCTGCACGAACGCCAAGAAAAATGCGCGCTGCGAATACACGTGGCTGTTAAGATGTTAAAATTAGATTGATACGCGGCAATTACAGTCGGTTCATTGGCGCTATTTTCGTCGGTGCACCCATAACAAAGAAGTGACGCGAAAGGGTGGAGAGTGCCACTCGAAATTAACGCCGCCGCAGAGCAATAGCATACGGTTTTTAAGAGTTCACGATCCTATTTAGTAACTCTCGAGAACGAAGAAGTTCAACAACGCCGAGCGAAGCGAGAACTGCATCGATTATTGCTGTAAATGTAGGTACGGGATGTTTTTTGGTACGCATTCGGGTGCGTATGTAGATTCTATCGGCACGTTGGCGTTTGCTCACTCTCGTTTCAAACTTCTGAATGGTATTAATCGGGTGTTATGATACAATGTGAGCAATGGTGTGCGCTTTGTATTATTCATGATATTTGCCGATAAGTCAATAGTTTTGACCGCACGCATGCTTCGAATATGTACGGGAAGACCAATTACTACGTAGAAATAACTTCGGACAAGATAGTTACATTTTTATGACAACCGCGCCTTTAAAAATATTTTCTTCTCCTAATGCGGTCTACTCGACAAACTTGCAGAACTTTTAAACGCCACATTATATTGGTGCTACTTAATCGATTCTCGTTTTACAATGCGGAGATTTTAAGTTGGGTTGAACAAAAATTGCGTCGTTTACTTTGGCGAATTTGAATAATCATCATTGTAAGACAGACAAATGTTTCGAAGTCAACATTATCCAAACTTGGTGATCGGGGAATTCAGTGTACGCGTAGACAAATAATTAGCGTATATACTATTAGACAAATTATTCAGTCGCGGAATTAGACTGTAATAGATTGTCGTTTTATAATGCGGAGATTTTAGGTCGGTTTGAACCGACCTGATCCTAGGTTGTGGAAGGAGCAATGAAATTTCTAATGTTTCATTTGCTTACTGGCCACATATCCTCAACTATCTTTTGCAATGAACATTAATGCACCACTATCGTTTTCATCTTGCAGTTGAGTAATCGCTAGCTCTTGCTTCTGCAGCATATCTTCTCTAACAATAATGGTGTTAACAATATCACAACATTAAATATTAAGAGTTGTCCTCCGCCACGAAATGCTGATCACAGAACTATCGGCAACCAAGAAATGGCGCGGAGGTTTCAGAACACGTGCGAAACGGCGATGGAGCGATAATAGAAGAAAATTATTAAAAGAGAAATTTTCCTTTTCTTTGCGCGCCCGTTCGACCGCCACGACGTGGGACTGGAATGTGGTAGGGCGTCTAGATTCGCGACTGTGGCGAGTGTTGTCCTCTCGGATGGAGGTGTGAAGGAAGGCTGACACCGTGGAATGATTGTGAAATGCGTCCGCCGTCGACGATGTACATGGCGTTTTGATCAAAATATTAAAGCAAAGAGCCTCCTATAAATACGATGTGCAAATTATTGTTTACAAAATATTCACGAACATCCTTTACCACTGTCCTCGTTTGAGAACGGGAAAACTAGAATTTCGCAAACTTGAACTTACGTTTTTGACGCATTTATAAGTGGAACTTTTGAAATATCTTCACGGAAATCGCATCCACATCCATTCCTTTATACAAACACTTCTTGCGTAAGTGTTATTAACAATAATTTGTAAAAATTAATTCGGGAAGCAATACGCATTAATACATTAAATCGCAAACACAATCAGATCCTAAAATAAAGTAAATTTCATTGCTATCCTTCAGATTCGTTGTTTCCTTAGCATGTGTGATATATTTGTGCTCTTCATCTTCTCTTAATTTTACTTTCTTTAAATCCTTTACAACAAATCCAAATGTTTTACCCAGTAACCCAAATTCTCAAACAAACAATCAGACACAGTCATTCTTTCGTTGTTCTATTCTAATATATTCAACTCAAATTAATATAAAATTATAAATTTTATTCCAGAATAGTCAACATTTTATAAATACTCAAAAAATACCTTGCACATTTCAAGATAACAAGAACGTACCGGGAGCGAGAATATCCACCCCGTATTCTTTAATAATATAGTGATAAGTAAGAAGCTTCCTGTTTCGGACGACTTTCATAATACCCGAGATGTCGTCGCTTCGTCCGGTTTTCATGAGCGACACATCGATAATGCAATCGGCGGAATGTTCCAGATCATTGCTGACCATCATTCCCATTTGATCGCCAATATGCACGCCGATAATGTACATAAAATTAGGAGCATTGTAAGACTGGCCCAGCAAAGAATTCAAAAAATTCAAACTAGCGCCAACATCGGGGACTATTTCATTGACATGACTATAATCATCAATAAAAACGAAATATTTCTTGGTCCCAACGACGGGCTCTAAACCAGCGCGCACCAGAGCTCCCACCTTCTCCAAAACATCTTGTGAGCCAGTCTCAAATGACTTGGCAACCAGCTCTCGAAAGTCTATGATCTTAACTCTACCTTCCTGTATTTTCTGCGTCAAATTGCATCCAATTTTGATCGCGGCGCATTCGAAATGCGGCTGCGTGTCGTGCGTCAAAATAACGAGCACTTGGCTGTCATTGCCCTGCAACGCTTGTGATATCAGATAGCTGAAGACGAAGTTCGAATCGGCATATCCGTGCTCCTTGACGACGAGAAGTTTGTCGCTCGGCCGGAATCCGAACGCTAGGAAGCACTTGTTGTCCATGGCGGCACCTAAAACAGCATCCGCATGAACAATAGGCCCGTAATAACGCGTGGCCGCGTATCGTGGAAGGGAGAAAATCAATAACAAGGGGATGCACATTCTAGTCCCTTTCTGTCCAAGCAACAAGGTGGAATAACCTAGCACGCGGACGCCTTCGGTCGGCGCGAACGTCGCTATCGGCCGCGCGGCGGGAAATTAGTATCCAGATTCATCTGCGGCGCGGCGCGCGCGACATAATGACGTCCATCAACGTGAGCGTACCTGGCCTGGGGGCTCAAGTGGGTCAAGGCAAGTATCACTTTCAACTTTTCGACGCGCAAGAAATCGGCGTGCACGCAAAGTCGGGAAAAAAGCGACGCTCTCAGTGCGTTCACGGCGGTCATGATGAGTGCACGACAACTGGCATTCGATTGATAATTTCGAGTGAATGCGATCGCGCGGATGACGGCCGCGTCGCCTCCATGTTATTAAATAATTAGGTTCCGATGTGTTCCTCACCTGTGCCTCGCGGTGCGCGGATCGGCTGACGTGTCCGGTGGGCGAGCGGCGCCCGCTCGCAGCGATAAGTCGCCCTGGTCTTCGTCCGACGGGCAATTTTCGACGGTGAGTACGTCGAATTGCGCTTCGTGCGCCATGCGCCAGTCGATTTATTTTGATTTTGAACGGCGACTCGCATAACCTCATCGCAAGTGCGCCGAGCGTCCGCCTAGGGGGCGCCACCGCACGGCGCCGGTCGGACGCTCGAAATAGCGCGGGAAATTCATCAGTTCGAAAGTTTCGCGCGCGTTCGCGCGTGATGGGAATCGCCATGAACGTTTGTAAGTCAAGGCACACGTGTCGATACGCGCCGATCCATTTGCGCATTATCACACTTCCGTTAATCGATCACCCGTACTGATTCGTTCATAAAGGTTGTTTGTTTACGCAAATATTAATGATACCGCAATATTTTGCGCTACAGTGCGTGATATAGTGATGGTCGGACTGTCACATTAATTGTAATGGCATTGGCAAACAGCGTTTCAAGGCGAATTCCATCTGTTTGCGATAAAACGCGCCGTATCGTCGCGCACTTGAACCGAACCGCAATTCATTCGCCGCATTCGGTTTATCTAAGAACGTTACTCACGCTCCGCGCGCCCACTCTGTTTCTTGGCCGTCTATATTTCATCCAGCGTCCGAATAGTTAGCAACAATCGCCGCGCGCTCGCCTGTCGCGCGACGCCGTGACGCGCGCGACGTTTATTAGCTTGATTTTCGAGTTTTACGCCGCGTCCGCCGCTCGCGCGCCGAGCTAACGCCGAACGCACACAATTGCGTAACGAGCGCGCACGTTACGCTCGTCCAATTAGCGCGTAGCGGGCGCCGATCGCCGCCGATGTCAGCGATTGTTCGTGACGGCTGTCGTCAGACTGCGTTCATGTTTGAACTTAGTTTTCGCGCAGCGGCGCCTCAGCGTGACCGCGCGCTCTTGATGTCTCGCGAAACAAGCGTTTCCGGCGCGCACTAATGCCTCCGCAACCGCTTAACGCGGCCGCCGCATGAACGCTGTTTGCTTAGTAGATTCACAGCTCGTTAGTGCCCGTTTATCGATAGTGCTCGGGTTATCGGCGAGCCCACACTTCGCTCGCGACTCTTTCAGTCTCGGCGGAGCAGAAGTCGGCGCGCTGTGAACGAAATTCTAGTGGTAATCAACTTTCCTCCTTCGCCATAGTCTTCGTTGCGCGGTTCCAAATCGGTTCCGCCAGCGACGATCGCTTCCATCGAGTTACAAGCGTCTCGCGAAACTTTTTACTCGCTCCGAGTTAAGTCGCCTCTTCTTTCAGAACCCTCCGGTCCCAAAATGACGGAAGTAAAGAAAGTCTCCCGATGGTATTTCGGAGGGCTGGCGTCCGCCGGAGCCGCCTGCGTCACGCATCCGATAGACCTGATCAAAGTGCATCTTCAAACGCAGCAGGCGGAAAAAGTAGGCATCATACCGACAACAATGAAGGTCATTCGTCGCGATGGTAAGTGATTGAATTCACTCGAAACTGGTATGGCAATAAAGTCAACGTATGCAAAGTTATGTTAACCATTCGGGCAAACTCACCGCGCGCGGCTCCGAACTTTCGAAAGGCCTACGTTATTGCCGCCTAATTAGCTGTTGCGATAATTCATTGGCATCGTTTGGAATTTTTTAGGATTTTTAGCGCTCTACAATGGAATTTCCGCCTCGCTATTGCGCCAACTGACGTACTCGACGACGCGCTTCGGCATTTACGAGATGGCGAAGCAATCCATCGGCACCAATCAGCCATCCTTCGGCACCGCCGTCACCATGGCGGGCCTCGCCGGCGCCGCGGGCGGTTTGGTCGGCACCCCCGGCGACATGATCAACGTCCGGATGCAGAACGACATGAAGCTACCTCCGGAACAGAGAAGAAAGTAAGCTTGCGCGCGCCCGCTTATCGCGCACTTTTTTAATCTGCCCGCACACGATTATCTTTAATGCATGTCGTAAGTGACAGTCGTTTTGCATGCCCAAGTGTCATTGATTTGCGCTACACGTTACGTTCGCGATTAGTTTAAGTCAAGTTGTATAACATAAGCGGTTCCCTGATAAACGAGCCATAAACGTCGCGTTGTCAACGAGAATTACTGCAGATTCATGCCAGCATTAAAACTTACACCTGCTCTTCGGTTCTAGCGATTCTTTTCGTTAATTGCTCACTCGTTTTAGCTACAAACACGCGCTAGACGGCATCGTTCGGGTGGTGAAAGAGGAGGGGCCCTTGAAATTGTTCAACGGCGCGACCGCTGCCACCACCAGGGCCGTGTTCATGACCATCGGCCAACTGGCCTTCTACGACATTGTCAAGAAAAATCTGCTCGCCACCGGCTCGTTTCAGGACAACACGGCCACGCACTTCCTATCGAGCTTAACCGCCGTACGTACGATCCGCCGGCAATCGACGCGCGACATTAACAAATCTCATTTTAGGGATTGATCGCGACCACCTTGACGCAACCGATGGACGTGATCAAAACGCGCATGATGAACAGCAAGCCGGGCGAGTTCGCCGGCATCTGGGACGCGGTAAGGTACACCGCGAAGATGGGACCGATGGGATTCTATAAGGGCTACATTCCGGCATTTGTGCGACTCGCGCCGCAGACCATCCTGACGTTCCTCTTCTTGGAGCAACTGAGGCTGCGTTTCGGATTCACACCGTCGAAGGCCTAGGCGTGGTTTTAGTGCCGACGACGGAGGAGCGCGTTGCGTTGCGGATAGCGAGGCGCTCGAAGCGATCGTCGGGACAGTCCGTATCTTCGATTCTGCGCAGAAAGGACGCTTGCAATTAGCCCAATTATTAGTTTCGCGCGGAACTCGACATTCCACACACACACCTCATTCCGTACGCCGACGCCAGCGTTAAGGGTACAAATTTACTGTAGAGATAATTAAGTTGTTATGTGTATGACACAATCGCAGAGAATAAATTGATCGTGTCCTTGGCGTGGGACTGTTTGCTGGACAAATGGTACCGCGCTGAGGTATTTACTAGCTGCGTGCGCAAAGCACAAACGTAGCGAACCGTATGTACGATATTTTTTTGACGACAAATCGATTCGATCAAAGTTGACAGATAGCTATTTACACGACTTGGGATGACATCGCTTTCGCAACGTTTACGAAAGCACTGAATAAATCATATTTTATATTGCGACGTTTACAAACGATGATAATTTGTATTTACATGCATTTTGCGCATTCTAAATATTTACAAACTGCGAAACGATATGAGGTCGATGATAACGAAAAGACATGCTGATTAAAGTTGTGATAAGCGAGTGAGAGTAATCGAATTGATATTTCGACGGACATCGCTAAAGATTGACATTTGCAATAACGCTACTACTTCTGTTGCATCACGTATGCTGCCGAACTAGTTTTGAAAGCTATGGGGAAAAGTTCCTTTCCACGTCCATTCAAGCGCACCTAACATTCCAAAGTTGCGATCTATTTTGTCTATAATAGAGCTATTTTTGTGGACCAAACACTCAAATTGTTAGTATTAAGCTAAATTTAAGTTGGATCTTGTTATTTTTCCGGTGCTGTTTCGTATAGCACGGGGAAAGATATTTCGTTGAATGAAATTGTTGGGAGTTTAGTTTGGGAATATGTTGGAGGCGAGGGCATAAAATAAAATCTATGTACAACATGCAAGTTGTGTTTTGTTTCAATTTTTAGTTTTCGGAATTGTTAGCAATACTCATTACTTAGCAACGTTGTTAAATCAATCGGTGTCATTCAAACGCGCCTGTTCAGACGTTACGCACGTGTTTCGATAAGATTCGTCTGCGAAAATCCGCTCTCGAAGCAGCCGAAATGAACGTGCAGAATCGCGCATACGCTCCGACAGTCTCGGCGAGTCTGCAAGCCATTCTAGATAAATACGGGGCAGTCGTTTTGAAGGTGGAACCGATTATGGTAATTCAAATCAAGCAGTCTCTTAATGCGCCCGAACCGAAGAAGGAATGGGACCCATGGACCGAGCATTCTTATGCTTGTATGGCCAAGGAACATGGTGCGTTTTGTAAACATAAGATTCGACCGTCCGATGGCTCTAGAAACAAAGTTCCATTGCCAAAGAGGCGAAAGACTACAGCTGCAAGGAACCATTGATCCGTTGGTATGCGATACGTCCAGCAAGAAATCGAAATAGTGAGAAATTAACGTGCACAAAATGAAGGATACAATGAAATCTGGGATATCCCAGGAAGGATATCTCAATGTGAACTAAAACAGGGTTGATTGATGGCAAAACAAAAAGTGGACGATCGAAGAATCAATTTATCTGAAATGAAATTACACGAGGAGATAATATTTCGTTACGGAAAGAATGCCATGATAGTACGAATAGAACCATGAACCAATAATGAATACAATTTGCGATGTCTCCGAGATGCGGAGTTCAGTTTCAGCTATTCCGGCTCAACCGAAACGGGACGAAATCGAAGTAAAATCAAACTGGCAAAACAGAATCAGACAAAGATTTTGATTTATCTTTATTTAATGCAAATTACGCAATAATAACATTATAGTATTTATAATTTCTTACATATGTATGTTTTATCTCCTCTTAAATATAATTAATTAAACATTACATCATATAATCAATGAATTAAGTATAACAATAACCTGGGTAATAATCGAAGTATATTCGTAATCAATATAAGTAAAATTTAGTTTCATGTTTTTAAGTTTACATTCATTGGTCCGAAACGATTTTTGGAAACGTTTTTATGCGATTTTTTTGCGGTTTTTCCTCTCTCTCTCTCTCTCTCTCGCTCTCTTTCTCCGAGAGTTCCTTACAAATGTAAATCGTGTATACGCGAAGTACGTGTACAATATTTAAGATCCAAGTACGAAACGAAACTGCTGCCGCATCTGACTCAACTCATTACACACGTTACGATAGTTTAATTTACAATTAACATTGTTTAGCCTTACACGTGCACACCGCGAGCGCATCGCCCGGCCGGACGTCCGAACGAAAGCGTCCGCGCGCGATGCGGCCCTTAGAAGATAGCGAATCGCGAAGCCGACCACTTCCGCGCCCCGCGCAACGATCGACTCGAAGCAATAAATAACAGCGTCGACGTTGCACCTGCGCGCCGAAATCTCGGTATACAATGTTTCAACCTCATGCGTTGCCGCCGCCGTCCGCGCGGCAATAATTTCGAACTCCCCTCCCCACCCAAAGCATTAACAATCGATTTTCCCACCTTCGCCCTTCGTCTTCGCGTCGCCTTCAACGCGAAATAATGCTCTAACAAAATATTACAGCCCGTAGGTTTGTTTTGGACATCGTTTTTTTTTATCACGCCTCGAAAACTTGATTTATCCTTCTATTATTTGTTTCACAATATTGATTTGCATTTGTTTATAGTTAATAAATTTGTTCTCATGTATACATATATAAATTATATGTCGTATTCTATCCTTACAGTAGTCACTATGCATTTATATATGTATTGTAACTATATAGTATATAATGTTATTTCATATAGATTTATGTATATATTCGGAAAAATTCGATATGTATTTATTTACAATTAGCGGTTTACAGTAAACTAGACTTATTCAAAGTTGCTAACGTTATGAATATATGATTCTGTTATATATATATAAATGTAAACGCCGGTGGGGCGGGCGAGCGCGGATCTCGCGTCGCCCGCCCGCCCGCCCGCGAACAGTTTTAAAAGTGTGCTCGGGAGGTGGTGGTGGTTCCTTGCGTGTGATCGCGTGACGATGGGATGAGATGGAGCGGAGACATCTGACCGGCCCAAAGGTTCGCTCAAGTCGGAACACAGAGGCGGGCGCGACGGGCGCGAGAGAAGCGGCACGCGCCGATAATGCGGAGATGCTTCGCGACGCGTTGAGTAGGAAACTTGCGCGAGCATCGTGGAGAACGCTTTGCATTGCGCGCGCGTCGCCCGCCGCCGACGGCGACGAGCAGCCGACGGAGAGAAGCCGTGCCAACGGTCGCTTATTGTCGCTGCGATGACACTTGGAAATCGGCATTCGCGGCGGCGTGCGCGTCGCCGCCGCCGGTCGCGTGCGAATTTATGTACAGTGTCGGCGCGCCCGCCGGAGGTCGTTCGCGAGCGCGGCGCAAAGAAAGAAAACGACAACAACAACAACAAAGCGGATCGCTTTCGGCTGCCGGACCGGGCGAACGGTTCCGCGTCCGAAACGATCCGGCGAGAATGCTGCACTTCCATCACTTCTGTTTGGTCCCGACGACAAGTTCGCGTCCGAAAATAATCGCGGCGCTAATGAAAGTGGCTCGATCGTCGCATACTTTCGCCGGCCGACCGGCCGACCAGCGCGCCGAGGCGCAGGCGCTTCGCGGATTCATTTCACACTTAGAGCTTTGCTTTGCGCTTTTGCGTGAATTCGACGGACGCGATGCCGCTTCGCAGGATCGACTGCGGCCTGCGAAGTTTCGGCAATTCTCGCGAAATTAAATAACGCTTAATGCGCCGCGCGTCTCTGGAAAGCGTGGCGGCGAAATAGCGGCCGCAACGACGCCGACGATCCGTCCAACGGCGAGGACGAAATTCGACGCGCGCAACGAGTCGAAACAACTCGTTGTCAGAAACTATTTGTGATAATGACGATATTTACTTTCGTACGTACATAGTTACATGTAATAATTTCTAATGGCAGTACATTCCTCCAACCCACACTCGTTCACGTGTTTGCGCTGCTTGGTTCGCTCGGTTTGCGTGCTCGACTCGGCTCGTCGCCGCGGTGCGCATCGAAACGATAGAGAAGCATAGTTGCGAAGCGGCCGATCGAGACGCGACGAGGGGATTCGCAATCGGCGTCCGGTCGCGATCGTCGCACGATCGGAATCGCAAGGGCGCGCGTCGCGCGCAAAATGAATCGGCGACGCTTTGCGTGAATGCCATGCGCGCTGCTCCATTAATTATTGTATTCCTCGGGTCTTTGCGCGACGCAAATTCTTCGCGTCGCGGGTAATGCATGAACCGCTATTCGTCTCGCGGCGACGGATTCAATCATCGCGCGCGGCGTCGTCGCTCCGTCGGCGGCGGGCGCCGCGCCGCGAGGCCGACGCGGCAGGGCATGGAAATCTCGCCGCCGGCGGATACGATATCGATGTTTTGCGCCGACATTGTCTGCGGCACGGGCGGTTTTTCTATCGAGCGTGGACGCGGCGAGCGCGCGCGAATAAATGTGCGAGCGTAATGGCGCGCGCTAAAAAGAATATTGCCGACGCAAGGCGCATAAAAGGGCCGCCGTCCGATGGCGCGCCCGGCGGCGGCGCGCCGCATTACACTCGTAAATAGAAAAAGTTTTCAGCAGCCGACTTTTAATCGCGCCCACTTATCTTTATTTGTGTAACTTTCGACTTTCCAGGCGAGATTCGCTTTAATCGCGTTCCGAAGATGAGGCGTGCGAATTGCATTTATCGCGCGGCGCCGACGGCGACGACGTCTTGGCGTCCTCGGGCGCGCGATATTGTGACGTTTTTAATTTGCGCGGCGAGCAGTGACGAGAGATTGCGATCGCTGTCGGCGCGCCGCAAAGTTGCGCCGAATTAGCAAGTTGCGCGATTGCGCAGAAGTAAAAAATCTAGCGCGAGCGAATTTGCGCGATAACCGAGCGACGGCAAAACAAACTCGTCCCGATGCGACCGGCGTAATTGCGAAATTTGCATCGCAATGTTCGCGCATCGCGTGCGGATACAATGCGTAATTCGCAATTTGTTTCAAAATTAATATGAATATTCGAATTCGGGCGCGTATCAAACGCGCCTGGCGCGCGACATGAAAGGAAACGCCGATGGAGAGCGGCGCGGCCGCTCGCCGTACGTAGGCACTTAGATTCGTGCGGCATGTTGCGTCGGAGCGGCGGAGCGGCGACGCGGCGCTGGCGGTGGTGGTGGCACTGAGATCGATACGCCGGAAAAGGACGCGCGCGCGGCGGCGGCGGGGGCGCGCGGGGTCGGCGCGGAGGCCAGAGGCGGACGCGGAATGGAAAAGTGGCGTGGCGCGAGGC
>JARRAA010004091.1:0-15832 GCA_030557295.1 Ecitodaemon sp. MM-2014
ACTACCTGCTTATTCACCAGCCCACTAATCCGTTCCTTCCTTGCATTTAGCCGTAAGGAAGGAACGGATAGGTATATAGACTCATGAAAGCAAATGTAATTTTTTATTAACATATATCCACTGTTCATAATGAATGACCAAGGCAAGAGCGTACTCTCACAATACTAACCTTACTACCTGCTTCGACATTTACCGACACAGTTCCTACAAAAGAATGAAACTTTTGAGGTATACTGGAAAATAGAGGGGCTCTTACCGAATTTCGAATTCGGGTATTCAATAAAGCAATAAAAGAGGCGAAAAGAGCATCCGACCCTCAAAAGAAATAGCAGAAATTTTCGGGGATTCGTCCGGGTCCCGGATTATAGTCCTGTTCATTTTATGACTGTCATCGGTACTCGTTGAGAGTGTCCGAATGTCCTCAAGCCGAACACGCCCGTTAACATTAAATTCTATTTGCTTCGTAGTCGGTCGAGGGCAGTCGATATTAAATGCAAATAGATACAGAAATGCTAATGGCTGCCGACGGTCATGTCGACGAAATAATAGCGCGTTTTGAGACATTATGCAATAAGCTCGCGTTTAACGCTGCATGCAAACTGCCGCGATGTTCATCGGCGAGGGGTTGTTTTCTATCGATATTGACTGTTATTCCGCCGCGCGAAATTACCGCCAACTATTCCCAAGTGCGCAGTAATGCACGCTGAGTCCTGAATATCAATAAACCGCACAATCGATCGGTGCACCAACGGCGTTATTCTATAAACGGCGATTTTTTGTTGCGCGTTCTATAATTAATTAGTCGATTAGTGAGCGTTTATATTTTAAATGATTTGTGTTCTATTTATTCATGCGCTCGCAATTAGCCAGGGTAGGTTATTGTCAGATGGATTTATCATCAATTCCAATCCGTTATTTGTGGTAAATGCAATAAATATTGCGCACCGTTTAAATCTGTGCACATAAAAGTCAAAGTTTGCTAATAATAATCATTATTTATTAATTTTGAATGCCCTAGGGAAGCAATGGGATAAGGCCGACGTTCATATCAGTAAAAATGACAGCATTTTTAATTTTATAATGCTCTTAATACTTTTTAATTAATTTTTTAATTATTCCGTCAGTGCATTTAAGAACGATCAGTACAATATTGCGCCGACCTGGATAATACCTTTTGCTTTATTATTCATTCAATAACTAATCTGCACTAAAAAGCGCTAAAAATAAAATATTGAAAATAAGGAAATTAATTTCAGTTTTTTTTCCGGTGTTTTTGGCAGCGCGTTTGTTAAAATCCGCACCTGAAAGCTCTTTATCGCGCATGACAAAATGCGTCTGCGAAAACAAGGGCTTCATTGTTCAGGAGCAGAACTGTCAACAAAGTACGCGCGGCGCTGGCATCCCCTCGTCATCTGCCTCTCATCTTCGCCTCGCCGGCGCCCGCAAACAAAACAGCGTCGCCCCCCCGCGCTTCGCGTACCTTTTGCACCTTTCGCCGCCGCACGCGCGAAGGTGATAACTAAAAAAGTGTCGTCGTTTAACGGGGCGGAAATAATAAAGCCCGCCGAGGGCAAAAATATGCCGTGTAATTACAGCGTTACGACGCAATTATTTTCCGCCTAAGTATTTAAAGCGTGGGGGGGCGGCGCGCAACTTGCGTCCCGGTAGCCGGGGAGAGGTCGAAAGAGTATGAAATATGCGCGACGAAGAAAGAGCCGGGCTCGGCCCTTGACAAAAAGCGCATCTTCGCGCCGTCGCCTCCTTGCACCTAGGCCCGGATCATATTTCCCGGCGGCGGGCCCGGAATGCACAAGAAAGGCGCGTCGCGTGCCAAAAATAAATTCGTAATTACGAGCCGGGAGGAATTAGGCGCCGCGAGGTGGAAAATGAGCGCCGGGGCCCCGAAAAATCGGCGCCCGGGCTAATTAAAACGGGGAATCCCGCCCCCCGTTTCGAGCGTGGCACGCATCGTCAGCGCGCGCAATTGACGCGAATAAATTGCGCCGTTTTGGGCCTCCGAACAACTGCATAAATATGGCGCTGTGCGGCAATGCATTTGTTAACGTCATTAACGAACACGGGTGTGCGCAACATGGCACGACGACACAATCGATAATATACAATGTGTCATCGGTTTGTTTTCATTTTCATTTGCATATAAAACATATACAATTCAATTTAATTAGAGTAATTTAAAGTAAACCACCGAAGTCATAAGGGTTGATTGCTTTAATTACTTATTTATGCATTTATTGTGTTGGACCATTGTTGGATGGTGGAGAATCATATGAAGACATGTGGTTTATAGATGATACCATGGGATTGCGTGGATATGGTGATTACGATGCGATACAATTATTAGTCGATGCATCTGAATTCCATTTTGGCTGCGTGCCGCACGATGTCAATGACTGATAGAATTCACTCTGGTAAAATTGATAAATGGCCGATGACCGCTGCGTTCCCCATTTCCGACGTTGCATATCAATCACAAGATGCAGCGCATGCCTAGTTTCGCTGCTTTCGCAACGGATAAAAAAATAATCCCGCTTCGTTAAAATCAGTATCAGTACAGTTGCCACACTTTTCGTTAGTCTCCTAAATCGCCAACACATCAATGAATTCGTTTTTAACGCAATAATTCTATTAGGATGAAACAAAGACGAAAGTAATCAACGAAAATTTAGCTTTCCACTGGTGTAAAAATATTGACTATTTTATATTTTGGGGGTTGCAAATTCGGCATTGAACACCTGACCAATTATCTTGATTCCCGTCGTTTCGTTTGGTTCTAGAAAACGTAGGAAGTATCCAACAGTGGCAACTATACTGCTTTTTACCCCAGTCATAAAATTCAGTAGATTTGCAAAATTTTAACGCAAATAATTCATCTCACAGTCCTCCTCTTAATACGCGCCTTCTTACTTGTCTCTTCGGGGAAGGGATCGAAGCGCGGCACTTAAAACTTGTAAATCACAATAGTTGGGCGAAAAGGTCTTCGCCGAGCACTCCAGCTGGAAACTTTTAAATTTACTCGCTCGACAGTCGACAATCTAATGCTTACATACGCGATATGTAGCCGTAGGGCGTATAAATCGGAGAGCTCTCCGGCGGACTCGAAACTGCGCCACGAGGGTCTCGAACTTTCTCGGCCAGCGGCTTCTACTCTCGCGCGTGTAAAAATTGGGGGGCGGGGGGCTGGAGAAAGGAACACTCCCTCGGTTTTTTTTTCGCGCTCGCTAAGCTTGAAAAATAGCTGCAACTCGACGGTTTCACATGCAAATCTATAGTGGCTCCCCGGGAACTTCCAAACCCTTCCGCTATTTCTCCGTAGAACAAGAAACGCCGTCAGCGAAACCAGGCAATCCTAAAACCTTCGACTTTTCGTTTCTCGAATATTTGACTCATTGACTTTAATTTGTGCGAAGTGAAGAAAAAAAAACTAATGGCGGAGGCGCCTGTTGGGCGGACCGAGGTTTTGATATTTTAATTTTAATTAAACGGGCGCAATATATTTTTGGTCTTTTCGTCGGTCTCCTCGGCGCGTCGGCGGTTTGCCACCCCGCGCGGGGTGTTAAGGAGCGAGAGACGTTTTTAGCGCGCGCGCGCGGCCGCCGTCAGCTTTAATTAAATTTTATGTAATTAAACTCGAAATGCATTCGTTTGCCAAATGAATTAGTGCATTCGCGATTACCCGGCGCCTTCGCCACGGCGACCGTAAATAAAACGGCGACGCCGACTAATGGACCAATCAATTTAATTGGAAATCTCTTTAGAAATTTCGTCCCGGCATAAATCACCGCCGAAATTTCCTATTAATTTATGCGCGCTTAGTGAAGACGTTTACGCTTTCTTTAATTGTCGCAATGTGCAACGTTAATTCTAAACACTCGGTATTTACTGTTTTCGGTCCGATGGCTTGACTCGGATATTTATTTTGAAAAGTGGTACACGCGTTGGACAAAACCAATTATTATTTGCGCCCATTTTGCTTAACGAATTTAATCAAACTCGAGCGCGCTGCCCGGATTTGCATTCTCGCTCGTGTTTAGCATTTTCCATATCGGATTTGTTGTTTATTAGCTTAATCGTATTGGCCTGTTATTGACTACATAGGTGCAGTGACAATGTGCGCAGCAAGGGAAAATCGAATTTTCCTTTACTGCTTTCCTTTTTTTTTGCATTTTGTACACAAGAATCAAATATAGATATAGGGTAAATCAGTACATTTGCCACATGGGGATATTTGCCACGTTCTCTAGTGGACTAGGTTTGGGACATCCGAGAGACTCACAATTTTTTTTTGTTTTGTAACCCAAAGCACAAAAATTTGTATGATTATTGATAATTTTTATGATTGTTTGATGATTGTGAATTGCATGAAACAAGGCAAACAAGGCATTGTGGCAAGTATACCGAGATCTATATTATGATTAGGCAGGTATCCGCCATAATGGCGCAAATATCCCAAAAAACAGGGTCCCATGCTGATTTTACCCTGTGGATATGATTAAGTTGTCAAATTAAAATTGTACAAGGACAATGGCTGATTGTGCGTACAGTGCAACGTAGGAAGAATGGGGACAGTCACGTGCAAACCACAGTATCTTATCTGCGAGAAATTTAATTTCAGCCAATAAAACATTCATAAAGGAGCGCGAGCGCCGGAGCAATGTTCCTATTACGTGCAGGAATCCTTGTAATAACTGCCGCAATATCTCTCCCTTGCTCCGAACGCGCATGACCCGCTAGGAGACGATGTTCACATCGCGCGCTCCCAGGCGCCTTCGCCATCGCAATCTTAAAATGACAATTACATCATATTCCTGCGCAGATTGATTAAATTACAGAGAATTTCCAATTACTTTTGGTTTTGCAATGGCCTAGATTTATTAGGTTGAGTATTAAGTGGTTTTATCATCCACATTTGTCGTTTTTCTATAATAAATCGAGATGAGAAAATTTTTTAAGAAAATTGATTGTACTGAATTCAGAAATAAGCTAAATATCTGCCTCGCTACGATTTGCATATAATTTGAACAAATGTACAATACCATTCGAAAGCTCATTTTTTCTCTATAATCAAATCATGTCGTTCATTTGTTAACATTCGTAAGCTTCAACAATGAAAAAAACTTTTAAAATGTGAACGATAAAATGCCCACCACTTATTACTCAACTTAAATCTATTGACACATAGTGGTTGCTAATTGTAATAACCAGTCCAGTGGTTCAAACCGCCAGGCTTGGGCAGAGTGAAATTTTTGTCCATGTGCGCGATTACGTATGCATTTTGAAACTTGGAAAAGAGCACCGCAAAAAGTCGAAAACATTTATTGAGAAAACGCCGCGGTGAAAAGTTTAAGCGGCGCACGATCGAAATTCAACAGGCGCCCGGCGTTTTCCCTCTGACGCCGCCGCCGCCGCCGCCGTCGGAGAGCTGGAAACTGGTCGAGTCGTACGGTTTCTTGTTCTTTCGCGACGTCGGCGCGGCTTCCTATTACGTCGGACGTGTGTGCAAAGTTTGCCGAGAACACATGCGTCGAACGATACAAATTTTTCATCTTCGCCTGCCTGCGCTTTCGTAAAATAAAAAAAAAACAAAAAATTCCATAACGTTCCGGTTAAGAAAAATTCCGCTCTGAATACTGCAGCGCATTCGCGCGATCATTAATTCAAGCCGTCAGTCGATATTCCGGGCGATACAGAAATTGTTATAATTTTCCAACAATTTCGAGCGATCGTGGCGATTTCAATTTTCCGCGCATTTCTAAATTGGGATGAAACGGGAGCGACGCGCTTCAAAGTCCGAAATTAATTACAATTATCCGCCGAGGAGAATTAATGAAATTTCCAATCGTACGTGTCGGGCGCGTGCGTGTCGGCGCGGCCGGTTCCGGCGTCCGAGGAAATTAAAAATCGATGCACGTTTAGCCAATCGAAACGGTTTAATAACCGAAGTGCCCGAACTCGATGCAAACGTTACACTGAAAGACGCGGTCGTTCTAATTATTCGTTTGTGATGTCACGCACATTCTGCCTTCGTATCCTTTTAACGAAAGAAAATAACCGCGTCAAAGAAAATCGAGTTAATTAGAATTTACGAAATAGCTGCCCCGGTAATTCGGACGTAGCTTGACAGGAGGGGCGTGTCGTGGCGGAGCTCGGAAAATCACCTCCGACACATAAGGACGATTACGCCGCAGGTCGGAGATACGCCCAGGTCCTTCTATTAAACATGCTGCATTATATCTCGGTTAATCCGCCTTCGTTCTCCTCGCAGCCGTCGTCCTTGTCTCGCGTTCCGGCTCGTCTCCATGATGTTTAGTCCGAATGAGTTTATAACTCGCCATAATCCACCGGGTCTCATGCCCTCGAGACCCCGAATACCTTTTCGCTTCCGCCACGTCGACGTTAAAATGTAGAATAGTAAAACCGAACTAATATTTTCATACTTCGGATATTTTCAATATTTCGTCTTCGGTTCATCTCTCCGCTTGGCAATTACTGCGAATCGCGGGAGGAAAATGTGTGCGCGAATCGTACTAATCGCTTCGCCCTTGATCCAGACGCTGTTTCCGGGATGCGTCCCTCTCGCTCAGCACTTAGCGCTATCCGTAATTCTCCCCCTTCTCGTTCCTTTTTATTCGTTTCAACTTCGGCGCTTTTTTGCGCGTCTTCGCAAACTGCGCGCCGTTAAGATTTCTCCGAGTTGCCGCCGACTTTCGCGCTTCGTGTGGGAAGCGTATAAGACCAGCGCTTTGTTCTTAAAACACTATTTGCCGTTGAAATCAAGAGCGAAATTGGAACGAGATTTTTCCGCCGAATTGAAGGTGGAGCCGGTGCGCCGAAAAGTTATATTAATGAAGCCGAGTTTATACGCGCTCGTTTGAAGTAAATTGCATTTTTTACGGCGCGAGCCGCGTGTGACGTACAAATCGTCGGATATAATGAGCGTCTGGAATCGCCGAGTCAGACAAATGCAGAAATTCCAATTTTGCGCAAGTTTTTGTGCGAGAAACACAACATTTCATTTGGGGGTAAATTTTATGCAAAAGAAAATTATGCAAAACATATCCATGCTATCATGCAATACGCATTATTTTTTGTTTGTGTATAATTGAATATCCTACAAAATGGGATAGTTGCGACACTTGCATGAAGCATAAGCAATGCTCGGGATACTTGCCAAGTCTCGCAGCAAACTTTCGCATGCCAAAAGAAATCGTGGCGAGTATCCCAGTGCGGCAACTATACTGATTTTTACTCTAAATTGCTTATTCCAAGCTAGCAACGCGATCATTATCGATGCCACTTGACATTGAAAGCTCTCGTCGGAATGATGAACATCTCAGACATCTCCTACAACATCTGGGAATCTATTATTCTCGATTGATTGCGCCTCGCCTCTTGTCTCGGCGTTTCTTCCGCCTCCTTTGCCTCCCGCAATCTTGACGTCCTGATGTTCCTTTCGCGCCCATCCCCTATTTCTATCGCAACCCGTTCGTTCCGATAGATCGCGGCATGAAACATGTATCAAGTCAATTTTCATTCAAACGATTCGGTCGCGCCGGCCTGTTTACATAATTTCCCTCGGTTCGCCCAGGGTGCAAAGAGGTTGCGGGCCGTTTATGCATCGCCGGCCCGAAGTGAAAGGCCGTCAGACAAAAGGATCCGACGTCCATCTCCAATTCTGCGCGCCGTCGCGTCGGCTCGCTCGGCGCGGGATTCTCGCCGCAATTCAAACAAATTTCGCGCACATCAAATATTCATGGCGGCTTGGCAGGCCGTTTCGTGTTTATCACCGAACGCTTTATGGACCTCGCCAGCGTTCACCGTAAATATCGGAAACGCGAAATGCGAAAACCTCACAACTTATAATTTCTTCTCTCGTAGTTTCCACGGAATGTTTTTTCGGTGTTTTTTTCTTCTTCGAGGGAGGTTTTGTGGTTCAATTTTCTCGACTTCTTTCAACTCGGGAATCCCCGGCCTTTCCTGTTTGATATCAGCCGGCTTCCTCCCGGTCTCGCTTTGTTGACATTTTAATTGGATGGGACGTGTCCTCGCTAGCATCCTTAGTCTAACCTTTTCTATGTTCACCTCGCCCGGCCGTAGACGCAGCATTTTCGGACAACTCGCAACCTTCGACCCTCGCAGTCTGCCTGGTTTTCGTGACGTCTTGCTTGTTTTACCGAACTGAACCCACTTAAAGAAATTGTTAGAAATGTCATACGAGTAAAGATGCTTCGCTGGTAATTTATTCTTGCGCTTCAAGTACGGTCGACTGAAGTAGGTTGTATTTGAAGTTGTCTAGACTCTGGGACCATTGATTTTTTTTTATATCAGATTACCTTAGAATGTACCTTTGAAATTCAAGATTTCAACTTGCCGAATTGTATCTAGGCCCTGAAAGAAAGCAAAGACAATGCAATCGACGACAACTTGCGAAAGCATCCGTAAATTAGGAGTCTCGAAGAAGCCGCGCGAAATTTGTGTGTTATCTTCAAAGTTTGCATTCTGGAAAGGACGTTTGCCGAAAATTCGGCAACGGCGGAGGAATCGCCGAGGTAAAGAGATACAAAGACGGGGCGAGTTCTTGACTTAATTTCATTATGTACACGATTTCCACTCGCCGGCGAAGGAACTCGACTTCGCTTCTCTTTATCATGAATTTATACAGAACGTGGCAATAATGCTCACGCTGTAATTTTTACGCTCTCCTAAAATTCCACCGAAATAATGATGTTTACTTTAAGGGCAGTTCTCCGGATAGATGGCGGCGGATAAATTATTGCTGAAATTTACTGGAAAACTGCGAAATTTGTTGGTTATTGAAAACACTTTGTTTTTAGCACATTAGACACCCCATTTATTTATTACCTCGCAAACGACTGGAAGCTCTATGTATCTACGAGACCAACATGGAGGTCGACAAGTCGCGCACGCAGCGCCAGAGAGCTACAAGTTACAACTATAAAGAATTACAGAATAATGCCATTTGCATAAATTCGTGTATTCGGAGGGCGCGAGCGCCTGCTCAAGTTCCGGGGCGAATGAAGACGCGCGCGACCGAAACTTCCCGCGTAGAATTTCGTGAGGGAGCGAAGAACGCCGAACGCGAAACTCGAGAGTAACGGAAAGGCATCGCTTCCGTCTTTATACCTTTGGGCTACTTTGCAGACGCAGAGCGGCATGCGAGTCGTATTAATTTATTTGATTAATCAAGTTAATGGATACGGAAAACAAATTCGTTACGACTTCGCAAAACATCAGAAATATGCTCGGAGAATATTTCTGTGATATTGCTGTTAAGTTCCAGCAAAATTAAATTATATCAAATTATTCAGAATAGATAACGCCATGTGGGTGAATTATAAATTTGTGAGCATCAATAAATTTAACTTCCGCACGCGCTCGCGCCGTATCTCGGCGGAATTAAACAATATTCGCCGCGAACGTACCATCTGATTGAATCCTAAAATGTGCAAACGCGGAACGCGCACGTCCCACGAGCATTCCGTTCAACGTATGGGCGCAAATTTCGCGCGTTTCCCCAAGGCGTTGTTTATATATTTTAAATTTAATGCGCACATAAAAGTTCGCATCTCGCGTCGCGCGAATTATCAATTTAACTTTGCAACCGGGCGCGCCCCCCGCGTTGGATTATCGCCTCCTACATTTTCACTCGTTTTCGGTGCGTAACTACTAAAAATAACAAAGCCGAATTTCCCGCCGCACAAATGATAAGTAATGGCGTTTTAGCGTTTTTGTTGCTTTGGGGAATTTAGAGGTTCGTGATTTTTTTTCCTTCGCTGTTTGCGTTCCGAGGCGCTGCTTGTTAGGTTTGCCTCCTTTACGAGACAAAGCTGATAAAAATTCACTTCAACTTGTCGTATAACTTCGTGCTCGGAAAGGAAGTACGTCTATGTAACTTAATTAATAACTTGTTTCTTTTTTGTTTTCCAGGTACGTTCGAAAGTTGAACGCGCGGCGGGCGCAAAAAAAAAATCGCGTGCGCGGCGCGGCGCCGACGCCAACTTCGGAGGTGAGTTTCGGTGTAATAATATTTGATGAAAAGAAAATTGGGAGAATAGAGGAACAGCGGAGAATCTTCCGTCGTGAATAATGTACATCCACCTTCGATATTTATAATGATAAAATTATACTCGTACAGTCATCATATTTCTTATTACTTCTGCACCAAAAAAACAATATTTTTTCACTCCAAACAGTGCGCGAAACTAGCACTTTTTTCAGTACAACTTTTTTTCTCGGCGAGACTGATTTCTATTTGTGTATAAAAAATTGTATTTTTCACTGCAAGCATTTTTTTACTATTACTTTTATTCATGGCGATCCGTGACAAAAACTGCCAAAAATAGATTTTTTCTACTTGTGCACAAAAGTAGCTTTATTTTCACTGCAAATAGTCCATAAAAATAATAATTTTTTACGACTACTTTTTTCACAACCGGCAGTGAAAAGAAATGTACAAAATTTAGTTTTTTCTACTTGTGCATCAAGAAACAGTCTTTTTTTTCACTGCAAACAGTGCGTGAAACTAGCACTTTTTTCACTACAACTTTTTTCTCGGTGAGACTGATTTCTACTTGTGTATAAAAAATAGTATTTTTCACTGCAAGCATTGCATAAACGTAGCACTTTTTTTACTACTGCTTTTATTCATTGGCGATCCGTGACAAAAACTGTCAAAAATAGATTTTTTTCTAGTTGTGCACAAAAGTAGCTTTATTTTCACTGCAAATAGTCCATAAAAATAATCATTTTTTACGACAACTTTTTTCACAACCGGCAGTGAAAAGAAGTGTACAAAATTTAGTTTTTTTCTACTTGTGCATCAAGAAACAGTATTTTTTCACTGCAAACAGTGCGTAAAAATAGCCATTTTTTCACCATAACTTTTTTTCATAACGAGCGTTTAAAAAAGTTCCCAAAACTGTTTTTTTTTTTCTACTGTGCATTAAAGAAGCGTATTTTTTTTCACTGCAAGCAATGCGTAAAATAACCCTTTTTCATAACTACTTCTGCTTCCGTTTTTTCCTTGCCTGAATGCATTTCGTTTTATGTGAATATCATATTTAGTACATTTAGTTGTTATTGATTTGCATCCGAAGAAAAAACGTTACTGTTTTTCTTTCACTGCAAGCAGTGCGTAAAAATAATTTTAGTACCCCTCGCGTTTTTTCGCTGCGTGAGGACTCGTGTTTCAAAGCTTCGCTCGTGCACTAGTTGCAAAATGTACTGTTCGGAATGAAAGAAATTTTGTTGTCATTAGCAGATTGTGTTCGAAGTAAAGATCTGTTTGTCTTCGGGCGATGTTTACGCACGCGAAACTGGCCTCCTTAGTAATCTACATTAGACACTCTCAATATCCTCAGATGTTTAGTTGCGAGTTTCTCGAATTTGGAAGTTGGCGGTGTTGAACCAAGAGCGGCTCGACTCGCATCCGCCCGGTTCTGAAACTAGAACTAGAGATATCTACATGCCTCGCTCGCTCGGTGTTGATGTTAATGCCTAGCCGAGTGTGCGAATTCGCGCGCAGTTAGACATAACAAATATCCCCGCTTCGCTCCATCCTCGCTGATGGGGGAAAGCGGAACGTCGTGTTTATTGCACCTGCTATCTCACCACGCCGCCATTATCGCTCGTCTTCCAGATAGGGCCTTCCTATAACGCCAATTGAATTTTTCAACTCTCAGGGATTTTAGCACATCTTTATAATAAGGTGTCAAATATTTGCGCTTAATTAAAAGCATCCCTTTCGCATTTAGCACATTCGAACGTTCGTGTGCTGTCGCCGCTTTCAACTTCGATGAAGCCAGCCGAGAGGACGGAGAGGGAAAACGGGTGAAAAGGGCAAAAGGAATTTTGCGGATATTCCATATAGGTCCTGGGCGCTTTGAGCGTCGCGCGCGTTAGATGAAGTTAGATATTAGAATTTGAGTGAAACACAAATCCGATTACGGCCGCTTCCGCTGATCTACGCGATCTACATCACTATCGAACCTTTTTACCTTGCCCGGGACTTCGATATTGAATTTATCAAATTTATCGCATTCGCGCCGAAATGAAATTTCGTCCGAAATTATTTACGCATTCCTGACTGACTGGGGACATAACTTGCCTCGCGCGTCCCTGGAAATCAAAGTTCCACAACGCGGCCTCTCGGTGGTTACCGCCACTGCTACATCGTGACATTTGATAAGTTGATAGTTCGCCTCGAGTGGATAGCGGTCGTAACCTTGGAGATGGTCTCTCAACTCCGAAGTGGCGCTAGCCGCTTCGGGACCACCTCCGAGCGGCGTTCAGGTCTTAATCCGGCGGTTATCCCCAAAAGTGCCAAAAGCGGGCGGCCCGCCCGCATCCGAACAACGCGCGCGCGCCCCGGCCCGAGGATTTGTTTCCGAGGCGCCCGCCGCTTATGTAACGCAAATTAATTCTGTTTGTGATGAGGGCGACGCGCCGGACGCGCGACTGCTCGTTACATGTCCATTTCACGAACGCCGCCAAGCCCCGCGCGCCCACTGTCACTTCGCGTCGTGCCAATAACAATGTCCTTTCAATGTCTCCGACCATTGACGTCAGTCGCAAACTTATCGACACAATTACGACATAATTCGCGCGGGTTACAATGTAATCTTGAGGTTGGCGAATTTAATTTAGGCGTCGCTGCAGGATATGCGGATACTCCAGCTGATGCACTTAGTATGACGTTGTGGTCGCGTTTGCGTAATCCGCTTGCCGAGGATAAAGTAACGAGATTTTCAACTGACGTTAAAGGTGCAGGCGGCGGCGCGGAGATTCAAGTGTTCGCTTCCTGGGCGTGCGTTGGCGAAAAATTGTGGGCGATGATGCACACCGTCGCTCTTTTACGATATTAAACTTTACATCATACATAAAACACAACACGACAATGTCAAACTGGATAAAGCACAAACCACACTTTGTATAGCATTCTAAAACTATCCGAAAATATTTGAATTTTTATAGTCTTTTAATGTCTTCGTAAGTCGCACACTTTGTGTTCGCTTGTAGTTTTCGAATTTTAAAGCGCATAACGATTTCGGCAAATTTATTTCCACTCTCTTTAACTTTTCAACCCCCATGTATACGTCGCGCGCTGCCCCATGCGTCGCACGTAATGCAATAATTCGATTAGGGCTTTTGTTGCCTTAGGTTGGCGCGCGAGGCGAAATCGTTATTGGCGGTTAATACCGGCGCGCCCGGCGCCTTCACCTCCGGCGGCGACGTGACGCCGCGAGACGTCCGCCGCGTCGGTCGTTTTTAACTAAACGGAATTTAAGTGCTTCCAATGTATTAATTCGATTTATTTGAAAATAATTTTCTTATCGCGCAAATCTGGGAAAGTCAAAATATATTCTGGGCGAATGTTTTTTCGATTGCACCGTTTTGTTCTTTGCGCTGCATGAATGATCTGGTCGGGTGAAAGCGGCGGGCAGCTTTTTGCGCGCCGGCGAGTTGAATTACAAATTTGTTTTTTCCTTATCGATACTTTGACGCGCGCCGACGAACGCCGATCGGACAATGTGTATAATGGCGGCGAAGGCGGCGGCGGGGGCGCGCGGGTGAGAGAATGGGTATTGATGGCGGCGGCGGGGGCGCGATAGAGAGATAGTCAAAGCCGCAGCACATCAGTATCGGTAGCGAGGGTCGATAAAATAGAATAGAATGGAACGGCGCTGGTGGGCGGTCGAAGTGGAGAAGAAAGGCTTTTGTTAGTGTCCGTTGTTATACAGCCGGTTGTTGTGCTGTAATAAAATGTTCTTGTATTTTTGGAACATATTTTCGAGCATAGCAACTTATGATCAGGGTACTTATTTTGTTTGTTTTGTTTTTCTCAAGGATGCTTTTAATTTAGCATGACATATATTATGCACTGCTTTAAAATGTTAATAACAGAAAGACAAGTTTTGGTTGGATACGTTGCGCCAGTTTAAAGCTCGCTCGCTTGTCCGCTTTGACACGATAAAGATAAAAGCAGCCGCCTCCGATGTTGCACGCACGCGTGCCGGGACGTTCGCGGGCCCCGGATTCAAAGGAAAGGAAGAATGAAATCAACGCGCAACCTTTGTTGCCTCGAGCGCTGAATGCAAATGCATCGTAAACAATATACCATTCCACGCTCTTCTCTTGCCCCGTTCTATTCAATGCGAAGGGACATCAGCTATCAACTCGACCCTCATAAACTAGGCTAGTTGCTTATTGATCTCCGAAATAATTCTCATTCACATTATTTACTCCATTTCATTCTTTTTCAATTTAATTTCGTCTTATTTTATTGCCATGTGAATAAGTAATGAGCGTTTAAATTAAACACCCTTTCTCGCCACGATTTGCATAAAATTTTAGCGAAAAGTGTACCATACCATTCGAAAGGAGATTTTCTTCTCTGCAACCCTGGCATATACATTAGTTAACATTCGTAACCTTCAATAATAAAAATGACCTCCAAAATTAGCTCCTCAACTTTGTCTAATCTGGCAAAGGCGATGACCAGTTTTAATAAAGAAAGAAACGCTCATTACTTATTACTCAACTGAATACTATGTTTCTTTCTGATTCAGTGGAAACAATTGAATAATTTTTCGCAAATACCTTGAGTTATTTGAGCGTTCCGAATTTCCGGCGCAAACAATGCTTTCCTACTTGTTTTAATTGAACGTAAAATCGAAATTTCGTGTACAATCGACAAAATTCATTTAATTACCGAGGGTGTCTATCGCGAACGAGGTTAAACAGGGCACTTTAGGATCGTGTGGAATTTTGATCGTAATTTCGAATCCAAAAAGTAAATTCGGTTGTGGTCATGGCCGGTTAAATTCCATCATGTTTACAGTTTACCCCCTTAACTTTGTTCGCCAAATAACTACCTATATTGGGGTTAGAATATTTTAATAATTTGCAGCTCAAAGATTAGCATTTGGCTCGATTTCTCTCAACTCGAAATCGCTTAATTTCCTACAGAAATTATTCGTGCGCGTGGTTTCCAGTCATTTCGGATTTTCGGCGCACTCCTTAGCGTAATAAGCGATGCTAATTAGCAGTTACGTTGCGGCTAATAATCTTATTTGAATAGTTTAAGCCGCTATTGCTTTCCCGCTGCCTGAATACCGCCTGAATTTCCGAAAAGCGTTTCGCTTCTTAAAGGATTCTCGACGTTAGACCGCCGGCAATAACAATTCCTGCTTTACTTGTTCTAAATGAAATGTTACCTGGGGTTAGCGCGCGTCTGCGGATGTTATACCTGCGCGCTCTCCGAAGGCGGGGGCGGCGTTAGATTGGCGCGCGGCCGTTCCGCAGCAAATATCTCGGCGGTTTGCTCTAATGCGGCGCCTTCTGTCTTGCGCGAAGCCGCCGGTGGCTGGCGGCGAAGTCGGCATGGTCGATCAAGCCGCGGTGTGCCCGCGGTGTGCCCACGAAACCGAGAAAAATAAATGTGCCATGTCCGCCGCTGACGTTAACCTATATTTTCCCCGAAGAAAACGAACAAGTCGGGCGATAGTTTTTCGTATTTTTCTTACTTTGTTCGGGCGCTCGGCGGTGATTTTTTTTGCGTTGCTTTTCCGCGCCGGCGATGTATTTACCGGAGCATGGTGCGCGAAAGAGGCGATATATTTAGTCTCGAAGACAAATTCCTAGCGCGGAATGCAAAAAGATACTCGGCGAATAAGTTGCCAGCTTAAATTGCACTTGGAAGAAGTTAATTCGCGAGCGCGGATTAAAAATTACGACGACATTAGATAACAGACCGGACTGGCGGGTATGGGGGAGTTCTGGTGAATTCTGCCAA